>JAUEJK010163290.1:0-10906 GCA_032274865.1 Eryngium alpinum
AGTCACCTATGGAGAGGATGTGTCCTAAATAGTATTTAATTGAATTTGACACGTAATATTTGACATAGCAAAATATACTTAATAAATTATGTATCTCACATTCTCATTTTAACCGGTATTGTTATCTTGAAAATGTTGAGCTAAATGCTTAGAAGCAGATAGACATGACAACTTTTAAAGTTTTACTTATAGCAGGAACGCAATGAATATAAATCTGATTTTACCTGAATGACATAAATATGAGTAATTTATTGTGTTTTCTGGCTGCTTGAAGTTCAAAATGACGATGTTTATGAGACACTAGATCATTTTCATCTTAATGTTGTTAACTCTGGATTCCTCTAATACGATATTATTTTGTGCAGAAATACTTCTTCAGTTTTATCAGGGCATGATTTACTGTCTAGAAGAGGTTCAGAGTGAAATGAAGATTGGAATTCAGATTTACTTGGCTGTTGTTCAAGACCTGCTCTGTGTATGTCTGACTTTAGATTTTAGTAATTAGTCACAAATTAAGTTCTTATTAGTTAGTGGTCTGCTCCGCTACTCCTTAGTCCTTTCCCTTTAATAATATATTTATGATATGCTTTTTTTTCTAGATCATTTTTAAGTATATTTATTTTCTTTCTGCATTTTGGGTGGGATAGAATGCAAGGCTACCTCAGCAATAAGTTGTATAAATAAATTATGGCAAGTATGGGCTCTATTACTAATGGTTGTTAATCAATCTCTACAACTTGTTCTTTTCCATGATCAGTGGCCTTTTCTTCTTCTTGTTGTTGCTTTGTTATTCTTCATCATGATAGTAAATTTTACATGAGCACAAGACAATCCTAGATCAGTTTGCTGTCGATGCTACCCAAGATTCCTAAATTTTTCAGGTATGAAAAATTTATTCTTTCCATTTGGCACATTTTCAAGAATTTCTAGTGTGGCAAATGGAAGGCACATGTGTAAGCAATTTTATATCTCTTCAAAGATAATATATGTGTATACACACTTTACATGTAATTACTTGTAATTTTTACTAATGATTGGCCACTGGGCAATATATTTTTTTTTGTTGCACCCCTGAAATTTGTAAAATATGTCAGTCATCCCTTTTTATACTAGCTATAATGTTAATTAGCTTTCTGGCATGCTCGAACTAGCGTAAAAGTTTAGGACCAATTACAGGTTTCTGTGAACATATAATTAAATTAAAGTGTTCAATCTGATTCACGAAGGGGATGCTTTTGAAAGTACAGATCCAAAGAAGAATTTCCTCTTCTATTATACTCAATGATTCCTACGTGCTCCTCCTTGCCCCCCAGTCCAACAAATCTAGTGACTTTGAGCAAAGAGATTAGAAGGGAAATTAAAAAGACTGATGATGCTGGTGTGGGAAAGATTTTAAAATCTCAGTACATGATGGTGTCAATAATAGATGTGGAATTAAAGAAAATGCAGCATCAAATGGGAGAAAAGATGAAGAATGTTGATACTCTTGGATCAACAATGGTGGATAAAAAGACAAGTTCTACAATTCTTAAAGCTACAGAAAAGGCAGAAAAGTCTTCTTCAAGTTTGGAAGCCAGGGTTCAAAAATTAGAGGAGAGCAACAATCAAATTTCCAAGTATCTTGAAACCATTCTTTCGCTTCTTCAAGATTATGTTGATGTCAAAAATGGGGAGAGAGATGGTACTTTATTAGCTGCTCCTCTTTCTACAGTTGCTGCAGTTGGTCCTTTATCCAAACATATACACTTCTCCCAACAACAGAACTACCAGAAGTGGTTTTCACTCATTATGCTGGCATAACCAAAGTAGAAGGGGATAAAGCCTCTGGATCAAGAGAAGTATTATGGGTAAATTCTCCAGTTAACACTGATGTTGTCATGGAGGATAAGGCTAAAAACACTAAAACTGCTTTGGTGGTGGCAAAGCCATTAGAAAGTGTTGAGAGAAAAAGAATAACAGCTCAAGATATTGCAAGTGGCAACTTTGACTACACAAAGTTGACCAAATCTGAGCAGGAAGATGTAGATGATTTCATTTTGATGGCCAACATGACAGATGAAGAGAAGGAAGCATACAGTCTTAAGAAATCTCAAGCTTTGATAGCAAATCTAGTTCAATCTGATGGATTGGTAAAGCAAAAGCCGAGTGGAAAGGTAGAAGAAAGACAAAGAAAGTTGATGACAATCCTGAAACTGTGATTCAAGCTTCTTTGACTGCTCAAGATTCTATTCTTAAAGAGATTGATGCTGAGAAAAAGGAAGTTAAGCCAGTGGAAGAGAAACCAGTGGATAAGAATGGAGAAGGGGATAAAAGAAGCCAAAAGAAGAAAGTGGTGGAAAAACCTAAGGCAGTGGAAAAACCAATTTCCAAGGAAGACCAAGCAAAGAAGAAGTCTTCTGGAATTGTGCTAAAGGACTCTTTTAAGTCTCCCACTAAGCCTTCAGATCCTCCTCCTCCTCCTTTTGGTGGATCTTAAAGTCAATAAATCTCTCAAGTCCAGAAGTCTTCAAGTAATCAAGCTCAACAAACTTTAAATGCTCAATAATCTTCTAAGTCCTCAACTGAGGAGAAGTCAAGGGAAGTGAAAGAAGATGTCAAGAAAAAAATAGAGGATGCTCATGAGCCCATTCCTGAAGGAGCCATCACTTACAATACAGGCTAACCTGCAAGTATGGTAGGAAATTATATAAGTTTGTACCTCCAAACTTTTCCATAAATGTCCTCCCTAGCAGTGAACCTAAAGGTCCAACAAGGCTTTCCTTAGCCAAGAAAATCATGCTGGAAAAAAAGGAGTTTGATCATTTCTTGAACAAGATTGTGGAGATTCAAGTCTTGGTATACTATAAGAAGCAAGAAGAGATTTCCTTGAAGTTCTCCAGGAGAGAAGAGAAGAACAGGTTAATTAATTGGAATTTCTTTTCAAGTATGGATGAGATGCAACTTAATAAGATCAAATACAAGGTTTCCAGATCTTCATTAGGCAGGAGCTTGTATGGAAGGATTGAACACCTTCAGAAGGTTATTAATGATTCAGTTGGGAAGTTTCATGCACATGGAGAGCCCTTGAAGTTCTTATTCACAGATGAAGAAGGGATTGAACAGAAAGTCACATTCAGAGAGATGGAATGCCTATATTTAGTGGATCTTGAGTACATCTTGGAAGAAATTAAAGACTAAAAATATGAGCAAGTATTGAGAGTTAGGGAATTCATTTATAAGGAGCTAATCAGAAGAGAAATAGCTACACGAGTAAATCCTCCATCAGAATACTTTGAAACTTGCCAATATCCTTCTCTGATGGCAATGTTTCCAAAGTACAACCCTAATATAAATGGAGTGGATTATTATGAGAATGGAAGTGTGCACAGTGTTTCTTGGACTGAAATGGTGATGTATCCTGAAAAGATGAACAAGTTTACAAGGAATTACAAAATGCTGAAGGGATTGCTCTGAAAGCTGTCAAATCTCATATTGAAAGGCTGAAAAAGAAAGATGAAGGGAAAGAAATTGAGTCCTTCAATATTGACGTTGGTGGTTATAATGAAAAGATTGGAGTAGGCTATGATTCAAGAGAAGATTATGGAACTGGGGTCAGAAAGTTTGTCTCAGTTGGCCAAGTGAATCCTCTAGCTGAAGTCTCCAAGCTCATGAGATCTAAGTGATAATACACTTTTCTCATTGATTTTACATCTTTTGTACATATCTTTCTAACATACTTGTACAATTTACATCTTTATACTTGTACATTTTCATTCAATTTTTTCTATTTATTGGTTTTGACATCATCACCAGCAATCAAAATTGAATTTGTGATTATCAAACTAATAATTAATAAATAGGGGGAGATTGTTAGATATTGCCATTGCTAGTAGTAATGATGATGATATCAAAATAGATAGAATAAGTTCAATTATTTGTATAGAATTTACATAGCATATTTTGAATAAAGACTTGGTAATCTCAATAGTTGTCGATGTCAAGTTGTAAAGGTTAGAGGTAATAATATCACTACAAGGAGTCTTGCCTAGCTACAAATCAAGCCTGAAGGGTTTTAAAGTGTTAGAAAGCTCAAGTTATGTTAAGCTAACACTAGCAGGGGATATCTCAAAAAGCGGTGGAACTCCAAAGCAGGGAAAAACCAAAGAAGGGGAAAACCAAAGCAGTGGATATTCCAAAAGCAGTGGAAGTTGTTATCCATGGATAAAAGAAGCAGTGGAAGTTTGCCTCAGTGGAACAGCAATAACATGGGAAATTTCTATTGAGTCCAGGTGTCAATTTACAGCTTGATAATGAAGCCAAAAGTTGTTATAAAATGACAACTTTGTGGAGAATCATGGTTGTCCAGAAAGAAAGGTATAGCACAGAATTTAACCTGATTTGGTAAAGAGATAGTTGATGTGTCCTAGTGCAGTAAAGTGGTCCTCACAAAAAGCCAAAAGTTAGAGACAAGGAAGCATGCCATGCACAGAATTTCTTTTTGTATTATTTAAGTTTTTAGAAATAGAAGCTCTGTATCTTTCAGAGAGTATTGTGTAGCTTTCTAAGAACAAAAATTGTAGCTGAGATTGAGAGATTTGATATTTGTAGCAAAGTAAAGCTATTCCTAACTTTATTTTGAAAACTTTCAAAGTTGAATAAAACTTAACTTTGATAATTATTTTTGTGTTTTGTTCTTACTGTTTCATATACTTTGTTTTCAATTCTCAAGTTTCATATTATTAAGTTTCAAATTCAGAAAAAGAAGAAAAGGTTGTTAGGTTTTGTATTCACCCCCCTCTACAAAACCAAGTGCAGAATCATTGTTATTCAACATTTGTCATCCATTTGTTTTCAATATTCAAGTCCTTGTTGAGAGGCTCATTGAGCTGCTTAGATTCCTTGGCATTTGAAAGATCAGATCCAATGAGCAATTTCATCTGGACAAAGTTAAAACCTTTTCTTCTAGTCATTACCCAGAGCATATACTCCAGCTGTTTCACTGAATAAGTTCCTCTTTTTCTCCTATCATCTTTCTAAATCAAAGTTCCATCCTTTTCAGTCCATTCAATGATTTGATTGACCCCATCTACCTTTGTCTTGTAGGGATCTCTTTTCAGTTCCACATACTTCAGATTATCCAATACATTTTCAATTATCTCCCTTAGATTATCAGCAAGCTTGAACTTTGAAGACACCGTTCCTTCAGTCTTAGTAGCTGAGGTCTATTCAAGCTTCGAAGCCAGCTTTGACCTTTATATTCATGAAAACCTCCATTTGTAGTGCAAACTATCAAAGGATGCTTTGAGCTACTGATTGACATAGACAGTTCAATTATTGATCTGAACAACTGTTGCTCCTTAGCTTTCACTAACCTTTCAACTTCTTCTGGAGAGATCTGTGCTTTCACTGGCTTTGGTTTCACTAAATCTGAGACTTTCACTGAGACTGGATGTTGAGCTCGAACTGAGACTGAGCTTTGAGAGGACCTAACAGCTGAAGACCTTAAATTCCTTTTTCTCTTGGTTATGACTAACTCAACTTGAGCATTGCCAGAGGTCAAGATTTCTTCAAACTTCCTTTTTAACAACTCAGCGTGAGCAATGTCAGAGGCTGTTTCTTCATCTCTTTTCCTTTTCTCCTCATCAGCTTTTTCTTTGAAGGCACTCATAGCAAGAGCTTGCATTTCAAGACTTTCTTTGATCTTCTGGAGCTTTGACTTGTTTGTCTTACACAAATAGCTTTCATCAATATCAACTATTATCACTGACACCAAGTCACTGTCTCATTCTCTTAATAGCAGTCATCAAAGTCTTGAAGTTAGAGAGCAGTCTCCTTTTTCAGCTTCTCCTTCTTTTTCTCAAAATATTCAGTCTGAACCTTTAGCTGAGAAGGATCTTCTTGCATAATGAGATTTTGATCTTTCTCATCAATTACTTTCAGCTACTCCCTGTATCTAGCTAGATTGGCTCTGTCATCCTTCATTTCATCACCCATCACCTTCTCGTTCTTTTGATTGTCTTCAAAAACCACAGGAGTTGGTTTTAGGCTTAGATGCATCACTTCAGCTGCCTTGGAATGATATCTCCAGTTGAGAATATCAATCTTAGGCATGTAGCCTATCACAGAAGCTTTTCTCCTCATTCTGAACTTAGGATGATTTCTCTCATTGTAGGAGTATCTGTTGAAAGGCTGCAACCAATAGCTTATAATGTTGATTAGTTCAGTCTATCAGGCTCAGGAATTTAAGGAGGCCAATGAGGTCCAAACTCTACAACTCCTTCTACCCATTAAGACACTTTCAATGCTATTGAAGATTCTGGCACTGGAGATTCCTTAGAATTTAAGACTGGTGAACCTTCAAGAGCTGAATCCTTAGAGAATTCTGAAGCTGACTGATGTCTTTAATTTCCTTCCTTATCACTCATTGGCTCAAGTGTAGAAGATTCTCTTGCACCTTCACTGCCAAAACCCTTATTTCCTCCTCATTGAGCTTCACCACCCTTATTACCTCCAGAAAGATTATTTCATTCTTGCCTTTGTTCATCATCATCCTCATCACTCCTTCTCTCCCCCCTTTTGACATAATCATTACATTGGGATTGGGGAGGAGATAGAGCTACAAGCAGAAGCTTCTTGATGTCTGCAACATCAGTCTGAATCTTGTCGTGCTTCTGCTCTATTTTCTTTAAGCCGGAGACAACACAGAGCTGATTTTTTAGAGCTTGCCTTGAGACCTTGTTAAACATGTAAAGAGACTCCCTAAATTTTGTGTTACTGATTTACATCTTCTCCAGAGATTTAAGCCATTCCTTGATGAAATCTTCAGTCTGCTCAAGAGAGGCAGTGAATTGGAAGAAGCATAGTTTTATCAGTGATCACTTAGAGATGTTCTTCACCTTCTTCATCAGTGAAATGGCCGTATGAGGTTAGAAAGGGTTCAGGTTTGGTAAATTTTGGAGGTGGTGGTATTAGGTTAGGTTCAGAAAGAAGAGAATCAATTTTGGAAGAAGAAAGAGTGTTTAAGGTAGGTACTACATGTGCTGTGGGTTCTTGAGGAGATGCTATGAGGTTAGATCTTTTAGGAGAAAGATTAACATCTCTTATGTCAACAACTGTAGTTGAAGAAGATTTTAGATTTTCAAGGTCGGTGAGAGGTGGATTGGAAATGTCCACATTAGACTCAGGTGGTGGTAAAGTGTCTTCAGTCTTAGGGAGGATTGGCTCAATGATTGTATTGGGCCTTTGAGGCACCAATGGTAAATCTGTCACTGAGACTGATTTCTCCTTTGGTATGGAGCTGAGAGGCTGTACATTAATGGGAATAAAGAATTGAGAACCAATGTACATCCTATAAAGTTTTTATGTTTCAGGATCATCCTTGAACAAATCCTCATCGATGGAGCTAGATTCAGTTGGTTTCACTAAAGAAACAATTTCAGTGAAATGAAGGAAGGATGATCCTGGAGGATCATTGAACTGAGTTGAGTCTACAAACTCAGTCCTCTCCTTTTTAATGTCACTGACATTATGAGTTGGGGGCTCCTCAGTTGATTGAACCTGAGGATCAACAACAGATATTTGTCTTTTTGGAGAATGAATAGAAGTAATCTCAATGGGATTTATTGGCCGCTACTAAGGAGATCTAGGTTGAGCAGCATCAGTGATAGGTGCAGAGTGAGTGTGTGTTTGTGTGGTGTCAGTGTGTGCACTCTTGTGGTGTTTTCTTTTATACCTATTTGCTAACTGCTTCAGCCTTTTAGGTTTAGGTTTGGAAGGAGATATGGTTTGGACATTTTGTGATTCCTCTCCCTCACCAGTTTTGGATGTATCCACCTTAACACCCTCACCTGCAGTGCTTATTAATGACTCCCTCACATTTTAAGACTCATTATCACTGGAAAGTATCATCTTCCTCTTGTGTGTCACTGATTTATCTTTATCAATGACAGAGGAAGATATGGCTTTTGATTTCTGTTTAGTGGTCTTTTTGGATTTCTTAGGGTGAGCTTGGGTAGGAGCCTGTGCTTGGCCTTGGGCCACAGGCTCAGCTCCAACTAAGGAATTCATATATTCAGTGAATACACAATTTCCTTTCACCTTATAAGAGTCTTTATTGAGAACAGATGAAGTTCCTTCTGTAGACATACAAGGTGGTATTGTTGCATCTTCTAACACGCCTAGGTTATCCCACATTGGCTAAAAAATAAGCATGAGAAACCTAGCATAATAGATGTCTTTTGTTCTGGGTAATTTGGTTCCTAGCTTTGCAGCTAATTCACTGATTATCCAATGACCATAGTTAAATGGTTTCTTATTAATCAAGCTAAAAGCCAGCTACAAGATGCTCATTCAAACTTGGTCCCAACTACCACATTTAGCACTAAGAGTTTGCATTAAACATAAAAGAAATAGTTCCATTCTTTATAAAAATATGCTCTTAGTATTTTGCTAAATGAAACAGTGCTAGCTTTAGAATAGCCTATGAAACCTAGCATCTCCCTCAACTTCTCGTTAGAAACAACAGTTAGAGTTTGGTTTTGAGGGAGATCTAGAGCTGTATTGAGGCTTCTAGCACTAACTTTATACTCTGTGCCTAAGATAGAGAAACTAATTTTGCTTACCAAGTTATTGTTGTTGTTTTTGTCATAGTGAACATTGACAAATGTCCATAACTCTTCTCAAGCAGTAAAATTTATTCTACAGCTTCTAGTAAAAGCATCCTTCAAGGAACATGTCAACAAGAACTCGGTTAAAGGCTTAAAGGTTTAAGTGATTTTGGAATCTTCGATGAAAAGAAGTGGTTTGTTTGCATGTAGGTGAAATCATTATGATAATAGTAACTAGCACGGTCTTTGGACTCAGCAGGTGCAGATCTTTGAGCAATTTTAAAAAAAAAATCGAAGAGGAAGAAGTTATGGTTTTGATCGCTTTTGAGTGCAGTGTGAATGGTGACAGTTGTACAAACGGTTCGTGTGTGAAAAGAGATAGAGGGAAATTTGTTTTGTTAAATTTGATATGGACACGTGGCAACTTATGATTGATGTGCAAAATAATGGTATAGTCAAATTGAGGGAAATAACGGTACATAGTACATTTCACGGACGGTTCACATTTGCCAGTGAAAGCACTAAGATACAATTATGACTAACCTTTTCACTCAGACTGAATTCAAAATCCACAGTGAAAGCAAGTTTCTTACAAATTACCAAATGTTTAGCAATAAAAATTAAAAGAAGATGAAGAAGAGATATTGTAACATGATATGCTAATTAAATCTTGAATGTTGAATTATCTGTTATTGTTTTATGAGTTGATTCGTACACTCACTGAATGATGAGACTGATAACAGTATTAAGAAACAACTATGATCCTTGTAATTAGGCATAGTAAATTTTCTTAAATGTTATAAAACAAAGTATAATGAGTTTTAGAGAAACAAGATAAATTGAAGTGATTACACAATCAGTTATCATTGAATCATCAACCATTCATTACAATTCATCAAGTCACTGGAACATTCACTTAGTCTGAAATATAACTTAAACAAATTAATTCAAATTTAACATTCCAAGTTCACTAACCAGTCTTGTGAATGTAACTTCATTTAGGGGCTTAGTTAAGATATCTGCAAGCTGCTTTTCAGTAGGCACAAAGTGCATCTCAATTGTCTCATCCATCATACGCTCCCTTATAAAATGATACCTTACATCTATGTGCTTGGTCCTTGAATCTTGAACTAGATTTTTAGTGATTGCAACGGCACTTGTGTTGTCAAAGAAAATTAGAATTTTGGAGCAGAAGATATTGTAATCTCTCAGCTGATTCCTCATCCATAACAATTGAGCACAATAGCTTCCTACAGCAATGTATTCAACTTCAGCAATACTTGTTGAAACTGAATGCTGCTTCTTACTAAACCAATAAACCAATTTGCCTCCTAAGAATTGACAACTCCCAGAAGTGCTCTTCCTATCTAGCTTGCAACCAACATATTCAGCGTCAAAGAAACTAACTAAGTGAAAACCCTTTCTTTTTGGATACCAAAGTCCTAGCTCTTTTGATCCTATCAAGTACATCATAGTCCTTTTCTCAGCTAGAAGATGTAAAACCCTAGGATTAGCTTGAAACCTAGCACATACACATACTGCAAACATTATATCAGGTTTACTTGCTGTCAAGTAGAGCAAGGATCTAATTAAAGCTCTATAATCCTTTACATTCACTGACTCTCCCTTTTCATCTGCATCTAACTTTGTTGATGTTGCCATTGGAGTTCTAGCTGCTTTTGCCCCAACCATGTTAAATTTCTTGAGGAGATCATTAATATACTTGGACTGACTTTAAAGATTCCATCGTTCAGTTAGTTGATTTGAAGTCCTAAGAAGTAGCTTAGCTCCCCCATCATACTCATTTCATAGCTACTTTGCATTAACTTGGAGAACTTCTTACAAAGATTATCATTTGTAGAACCAAAGATGATGTCATCTACATAAATCTGAACAAGAATCATATCTTTTCCAAATACTCTGTGAAACAGCGTTTTATGCACAACTCCTCTTGTAAACTTGTGATCACAAAGAAACTTTGACAAAGTCTCATACCAAGCTCTATGTGCTTTCTTGAGGCCATAGAGTGTTAGGGTATACTGAACTATTCGTTTGAAGTATATTTTATTTTCGACCATTATTGATTGAGAATTATTTATGTGTTGTCTGATATTATATATTATAAACAATCTAGTGTCAAATGGGGCACAGAAGATTAGATTGTTGATTTCCTTATATAATATAAGAAGGGTTCATAGCCTAAGTGGTGTTGGACAAACCACTGGTATAGCTGTAGTATTAGTTGGGATTAGTCTATCTTGGCTATGGAATAATACTAGTATACTTTGAGTATATTGAACATGATCAATATTAGAATTGTT
>JAUEJK010163395.1:0-10904 GCA_032274865.1 Eryngium alpinum
GCTTAATTTTTCTTATCGAACAATAAGTTACACTTATGAGTTTGAGGTTTGAGTTCGTACTCAAACTTGTTTACAAATAACTTAGTTCATTTACGGCTCAACCCACCATAACGGTGACAATCATAAGTTTCACAACTGTGAGTAGGAGCACAAATTACAGTAACTCACAGATAGAGAGCCAAAACTATGATTGGGTTATTGCATACGTCTTAATAACTGGACAAAGACTTGAAGTCATCCGAATCGTAGGCACACCTTATCCAACACATGTGCTAATGTGCAACTTGAAGTCATCCGAATCGTAGGCACACCTTATCCAACACATGTGCTAATGTGCTGTCACCTATATTAGCAGCATCAATCACTCGGTAAAATCCCAAGTAATTTTACATACAATCAACAGCTCAGGTAAAATCTGTTACTCATTTTATGGAGCAATAGTTGTAAGTAAACAATTTTTGATATGTCTAAAATCCTCATTCCTTCATTTCCTTCTAGATCCGACTTGTTTCCTTGGCTCCTTTTCTTAGCTCCCTGAAACAGAATGCCCAATGAAGCTTGTGGCTCCAGATGCACCTCCAGTGGAGGAAGTTAGTTCTCTGGGGAGAAGAATAAATACTAGAGAGAAAGTCTAAAGAGAATACAGACAATCAGTGTTGATGTAACAATATCTTTACTTGGAGAATGTTCTTGGGTATTTATACTAGGAAAATCATGTGATGTGCACATAATTGGGATTACAACTGTCGCCTTGTGATAAACTTGTAGCTGTTGTTTGGCTTGTAATGCCTTTTGTCCATTTCCTATGAGGATAGCTGTCGCTCACGGGGAGGTTCGTAGCCGTTATTATGGCTTGTAGTGTCTTTGTCTTATTGGGGAGTCAGCTTTTCTGACACTGACACAAGATTCTGACACTGACACAAGATATGGTTGTCAGAGAGTGGTGGTCCCTTCTTAGAGGGTCAACTCCGTGTCTTTGTCTTTTTAGGGAACAAGTGCTGAGGATATTAGCTCATCTCTGAGGATTTATCGGCTGACATGGATAGGGTCGGATGGGTAACCCGACCCGAGGTCCCGAAGTCCGACCCGAATATTGATCGGGATCTTTTATATATTTTTATATGCTTTTGTGGGGGATTTTGGCCTGTTGGGCCCATATCCTATCATTTGTCCCCCACTCCCCCATGGCGCGTTAGCGAGATAAGGGAGTAAATTGTTTGTTGCGTAGGTTTTTGAAGTTATGCCCTTCGAGACAATACTTATAGGTGCACAAGTATTGGGCCTCAAAGGTGTAAACTTTTAAAATTATGCCATTCGGGACAATGCTTGTGGGAATACAAGTATTGGGCCTCAAAGGTGTTTAAAACTTTTGAATTTATGCCCTTTGGGACAATGCTTGTAGGTGTACATATATTGTGCCTCAAAGGTGTAAACTTTTGCAGTTATGCCCTTCAGGACAATGTTTGTAAGTGTACAAGTATTGGGCCTCAAATGTGTAAGCTTTTGGAGTTATGCCCTTCGGGACAATGCTTGTAGGTGTACAAGTATTGGGACTCAAATGTGTTAACTTTGGAAGTTATGCCCTTCAGGACAATGCTTGTAGGTGCACAAGTATTGGGCCTGAAATGTGTAAACTTTTGAAGTTGTGTCCTTCGGGACAATGCTTGTGGGAATACAAGTATTGGGCCTTAAAGGTGTTTAAAACTTTTGAAGTTATGCCCTTCGGGACAATGCTTGTAGGTGTACAAGTATTGGGCCTCAAAGGTGTAAAATTTTGAAGTTATGCCCTTTGAGACAATGCTTGTAGGAATACAAGTATTGTGCCTCAAAGGTGTTAACTTTTGAAGTTATGCCCTTCGGGACAATGCTTGCGTGAACAGAAGTATTGTGCCTTGAAGTTGTAGACTTTTGAACTTATGCCCTTCGGGACAATGCTTATGGGAATACAAGTATTGTGCCTCAACGGTGTTAAGAGTTATGCCCTTCGGGACAATGCTTGTATGAACACAAGTATTGTGCCTCAAAGGTGTAAACTTTTGAAGTTATGCCCTTCGGGACAATGCTTATAGGAATACAAGTATTATGCCTCAAGGGTGTTAACTTTTGAAGTTATGCCCTTCGGGACAATGCTTGTGTGAACAGAAGTATTGTTACTCGAAGTTGTAAACTTTTGAAGTTATGCCCTTCGGGACAATGCTTGTAAGGATACACGTATTGGGCCTTCGGGAGTGCCCTTGGGCTCATTGTTGTGAGCCTTCAGGAGTGCCCTTGGGCTCGTTGTTGTTAGCCTTCGAAAGTGTGTCACGTGGATGCGACGTTTTGCTTCTCCAATGTACTGTTGGTGGACATTTGTTTTGTTTGGGGAAACGTTGTGTTTTCTTGGGAAACAGATATTAATTTAATGCATATAATTATGTATAATTATATGTATTACATTCAAATGATGGCGGTTTTTTAAAAACGGTTCATGAACCGTTTAGTGGGGCACGTAGGGGAAACATGTGGCCAATAATGTGCCATGTTGCCCTCGTTGAGAGAGAGAGAGAGAGAGAGAGAACTTGTGAAGAATAGTTGGTTTTTGGTGTTTTGTGTTGAGGATTGTACCGTTGATCTTGCATTTCTTCTCCGGGAACTTTGTTTTTCTCTTCAAAAGGTGCGTTTTGTTGCGTAGCACTATCGATTTTGGTGTTTTACTTGTGCAAATCTGTTGCCGTTTAGTTTTTCCTCCGTGAATGTGCTTCATGTTCTTCATATTTTTGCATATTTTTGGCATGTTTTGGTTTTTGATTCTCGAACGAATGTGTTAGTGTAGTTTTTGGTCCTTTGATCCTTGGTTACCACTGTTAGTGGCCGAGAATCCAGACTTAGCATTTTCTTCATCTTTTTTCATTTTGGCTTTAGGCCTGAGCATTAGGATATAGAAGGAATGTTCCCGAAGTTTGATTATAGTGCTTTTGTATCTTGTCTTTGCAGACTTGTGTTGCTCAGGCCCAATGCCTCGGGTTGTGCAAACCCCTTTCGGTGCGACTAGTGCCGATGCTCAGAGAATATATGATAGTGGTCAGATGGTTGGGACCTCGGGTAGTCATGATATAGGGATCCTAAGAAATAGAGTTGAGACTACCGATGACTTTGTTGAGGGTAGGGCTCCCGATACGGAGGCGGCGATGGGTTCTCGGTCTGTGATTGCACCACCATTGAATGCGACGCCTGGTCCCGAGGTTGGGTACATGATTAGGACTGTCGTGTCTCCTTTAGATCTAAATGTCAGGCCTTTGGAGGAGGTCCACCGCGCTCCCTTCACAGCTCGGCAAGGTTGGAAGTTTTTTCCAAGTACCTTTGCACCTCTTTCGAAGGATAAGCCCATAGATGTGGCCTCATACTATGCGGACAAGAGCGCGGAATTCGCCGAGGCTGGCATCAGGCCGACCGTTATTGACAACCAAAGGTTGGCCGAGCTGTTCGGGGATCAGGAGAGACTCCATCTGTGGATGGAGTCTCGGTATCCCCAGAAGTATATGAAGGTATTCAAGCGGGCATTTGATATCCCTCCGGAGTTTAATGTAAGGATGCCGAAGCCTGATGAGAGGATTTTTCATAGGCCGGTGACCTATGACAGGGTAACAGGCCGAATGCAAGTTTGGTTGGGCCTGCCTGTACATCTCTTTAAGGCTGGGCTTCGGCTACTCGTGCACAGATTTCTGCTTGTGCTGCTTCGGGATGAGCTGAAGATCTCCTTGGGTCAGATAGTACCGAACGGAATGTGCATGATCATTTGGTACTTATCTCATTGCCAAAAGATGGGCCACGAGCCCAGCATGGGTGCGTTCTTTGCTTTCTTCCTCAACCAGGAGTCGGGTCAATCAAAGGGGTTGTTCGAAGTCCACTTGAGGAATTCATCCGACTTCGGGAGGAAGCCTGTTCTTAATCCATCCTCTTCGAATGGGTGGCATTATGAGTGGCTTTTCTTTGAAGATGAGACTTTGAGTTTTTGCCACCATATAGTCGAAGTGCCCTCGGCCACAAGCCCTCGGCTAACTCAAATGTTACTAAAAGCATCGGGAGAGTTTTTCTAGGTGAGGCCGAATGCAGAGGGCAGTTGGAGAAGAATATCTTCAAGTCCTCAGAATAGCTTTGGAGCCATTATTGTAAGTAATCTTTGTTTTGTTTAATATGTGCATTGGTTGTAGTGTTTAATGCTTATATTTGTGTGTGCCAAAGTTTGGTTTGTGCTTGCATTTCTGAGTTGTTTGTTTTGTGTTTGCAGTTTGCTTGATTAGGTACGAGCAAATTTATACTGAGATGGATTAGGAGTATGCTTTGATCTTTGAAGATACTACTATTGAGGGCATGTATGAAATGGTGGTTTTTCGAGCTACTCCAGTTCCCGAGGAAGGGGTTTTTGCTGGGCCCGAGGGTGCCGAAGCCGAGGCCAACCAAGAGGGTGCCGAGGCTAATGCTGATCCTGAAGACCAGGGAGATGAAGAGGCTGAGGTTGATCCCCTTGTGCCGAGGTCCAAGAAGCGCCGGCTTAAGAGCCTTGCCAAAAAGGGAAGTAAGAGGTTCCGGGTTCAGCATGAAGAGGAAGTTCAGAGTCGAGGCCCTCGAGTGGAGCTTACTTCTGATGATGGCGAGGATGAAGTTGAAGCTGAGGATGATGGCCATCAAGCTGATGGTGAGGGTCATCACTTCTCCGAGCCCCATCAAAGGGTTTCTGATGCCGTCGAGGCCTCTGGGATGAGGTGGACTGAGGACGTTACTGACACCTCGGGGCTTGTGGCCAAATTTGGGGCAATGGCTATAGGAGTCGAAAGTGTGGCTGACGGTGCCCGCCCTCCTCACCTCAAGCTGACTAAACCTCAGGGGCCTGAAGGTTGGTCGATGCACGACATGAGGACGTACGAAGGCTTCTTTGGCCGAGGTTCGATTCCTGTTGATGCCTTTAATGCCTTCATGATGCCGCATGATCTCAAATTTTTCGAGGGCAAGAGGAGTCATGATTTGGTAAACATTTTGCTTCAGGCCCAGGGCCAGGTATGTATGTGTATTTGTTGTATTTGCGGTTAAGTGTTGGTCTTCAGCTTGACGCTCTTTTCTGATGTGTTCTGTTTTCTTCAGGTGAATATGGCGGCCAAAGTGATGTGCAGCAACCTGTTTGTGAGGGATATGCAGC
This sequence comes from Eryngium alpinum, assembly GCA_032274865.1. Taxonomy (NCBI): domain Eukaryota; kingdom Viridiplantae; phylum Streptophyta; class Magnoliopsida; order Apiales; family Apiaceae; genus Eryngium; species Eryngium alpinum. Next base: position 5,174 of record JAUEJK010163395.1, read on the forward strand.
TGAAGGACTCGAAGCGGGACTTCAAGCAGGCGCATACCCTCAATGAGAAGCTGAAGGCTGAGGCTGCTAGCTCCTCGGGGAAGATTAAGGATTTGGAGGACCTCGTTCAGGGCAAGTAAAGGGACTTGAAGAAGTCGGTTGACCAGCTGAGTCATAAATGTAGTGAGAATTTACAGCTGAAGGAGGCGCTTGCTAAAGCTGAGGAGCGGGCCTGCAAAGCCGAGGAGCAGCGCCGAAATGCCGAGGAGCGCTACTTGACTTTAAAGGGTAAGGCTCGGGAGGCATGCTTCGATTGGGCCCGAGAAAGGCTGAGGCTTTCGGCTGGCGGGTTAGGTGTTGCTGGTGCCCTTGCTCAAGCTGAGAGGGATGCTGTCCCGAGGCACTTGGCTTCGGCTTAGTACAAGACAGATTTTGGGGCCAGCGTGAAGAAAGCTTATGATCGAGGGGTGTTTGATTCCTTTGCCTTTGTTGGAGAGGGAACCACCCTGGACAGCTCGAAGCATAATGTTGAGACATGCACTGCTTTTTACAAGGCGAAGCTGGAGCAACAAAGGAGAGATGACGCGACGGCGAGGAAGGCGAAGGAAGCTGCCGATAGGGCTAGTGCTTCTTAGGTGTTTATGTCTTGCTTTCAATTTGTAGTCATCGGATAGTGTTGTTGTGTACGTTTGACTTCAAGTTTTAATGTTAAATGTTCTTTGCTTGCTTAAATATTTTTTGCTTCTGAATTGAAATATTTTTGCAAGTTATAAGCTTCGGCTGTACTGTTGGCCACATGCTTATCCCGAGGACTGATCATTGGGGAAAAATAATGATAAAATATTTATTTTTTCTGAATTAAAATATTTTGTAAGTTGTAAGCTTCGGCTATACTGTTGGCCAAAGGCTTATCCCGAGGACTGATCATTGGGGAAAAATAATGACAGAATATTTATTTTTTCAGAATTAAAATATTTTGTAAATTGTAAGCTTCGGCTATACTGTTGGCCAAAGGCTTATCCCGAGGACTGATCCTTGGGGAAGAATAATGACAAAATATTTATTTTTTCTGAATTAAAATATTTTATAAATTGTAAGCTTTGGCTATACTGTTGGCTAAAGGCTTATCCCGAGGACTGATCCTTGGGGAAGAATAATGACAAAATATTTATTTTTTCTGAATTAAAATATTTTGTAAATTGTAAGCTTCGGCTATACTGTTGGCCAAACGTTTATCCTGTGGCGTTAAGCTGTTATGTCTTAAGTCTTAATTGTTATTTCGTTTCTGTGAATCTGAGGACAAAGACTTATAAATGAAAACTTAAAACTGAAAAGTTCATTAATAAGTTGGTCTTGGCCGTTTGTCCTGAGGACTACAAAAGTCATATTGGCTGTTACTGTGGCCAAGGCTATCCTTTTATCATTGGTGTACTCGAGGGTTGGTGCTTAATGACTGTAAAGCTCTGTGCCCGAGGCAAAAATTAACTTAGGCAGATGAATCCTACTGGTTCCTCAGAGTGAAGCATAATCACATGAGGACCCCAAAAAAGGCCGGAGCCTGCTATTGCATTACATTATTGATAGAACTGACGAAGGCGGAGGCTATGCCATGTATTTTAGAGCGGGATTCCATCCATATTGCTCAGTCTGTAGGTGCCTGGCCTGAGGACTTCAATGATGCGGTATGGGCCTTCCCAGTTTGGGGATAGTTTGCCTTGATGCTCGCGGTCAGTTACTTCGGTGGCCCTGAGGACCAGGTCTCCTACTTGGTATTGTCTGGGCTTGACCTTTCTGGCAAAGAAGCTCTCTGTTTTTTGTTTGTAACTGGCCATCCGGATGAGAGCTTGGTCCCTTATTTCACTGATCAGCTCAAGGTTGGTGTTCAGCCCTTCTGTGTTGGTCTCCTCGTCATAGTGGATGACTCTGAAGGTCGGAGTTCCAATCTTTGTAGGGAGCACGACATCAGTGCCATATGCTAAGCGGAATGGTGTGTCGCTAGTCGTAACCCGGGGAGTGGTGCGGTTGGCCCAGAGGCAATGGTCTAGTTCTTCTGCCCATTTGCCTTTGGCGTCCTCAAGATGATTCTCCAGCCCTCTGAGTAGAGTTCACTTTCTGACTTCAACTTGCCCATTGGACTGAGGGTGGGCGACTGATGTCTTGCCGTGGCCGATGTTGTGCTGCTCCAAAAAGTATTCGGACTCACGGCCAACGAACTGGGGTTCGTTATCATAGACAATGGCCTTTGGAATACCGAACCTCATAAGTACATGCTTTCTGAAAAATTCAATGCATTTGTCTTCTGTCACCTTAGCTAGTGCCTTAGCTTCTGCCCACTTGGTGAAATAATCTACTGCTACAATGACGAACAGTAAGCCCCTTGGGGCCTTAGGGAATGGTCCCATGAGATCGATTCCCCATTTGGCAAATGGAATGGGAGACAAGATGGATGATGGTCCTGCTAGTGCTTGTTTCGGAACGTTGCTGAAGTATTGACATTGGGCGCATTTCTTGACATAAGCCATGGAATCTGCGAAGAGCGTTGGCCAATAATATCCTTGCTTTAGTAGCTTGTGTGCTAAATCTTTGCCCTCCATGTGGTCTCCACAGCTGCCCTCATGGACATCTTTGAGGCAGTAGTCAATGTCTTCGGGGCCAAGGCATCGAAAGAGTGGGGCATGGAAGCCTTTGCGAAAAAGAATGTCATCGAGGATATAGAAGTGTGCCGCTTTATACTTGAGGAGCCTTGCTGCTTTGGGGTCTTCGGGGATTTCACCACATTCTAGGTAGGCAAAGTATGGTGTCATCCAATTGGGTTCTCCTTCCTTAATGGCCATAACCTCGGGGGTGGTCTCAATGCTGGGTTTGTCTAGGAATTCCAAGTACACTGCCCCTTAAAGGTGTTCAAGATCTGAGGTGGACAGCTTTGATAGTGCATCTGCTGTGGCATTGTCGTCTCTTTTGATTTGTTGCAACTTGAAGCTGCTGAACCGCTAGATTGCTTGTTGGACCAACTTCTGATACTTGGCCATTGTAGGGTCCTTAGCAGTGTAGTCCCCATCTGCTTGTCTCACAACTAGCTGTGAGTCTGAGTGGGCATGCAAAGTCTGAACCTGGAGGCGGTTGGCAAGTCTCAGGCCACCCAATAGGGCTTCATACTCTAACTGATTGTTGGTGGCCTTGAAATTGAACCGTAGTGCCTGTTTGATTTTGAAGCCTTCGGGGCTGGTGAGTATGATTCCAGCTCCGCTTCGCTCTTGGGTTGCTGATCCATCTACAAATAGGGTCCATTCAGGGCCAATTCATGCCAATAATTGTGGTCTTTCTTTTTCGACCCCTTCAATTGCATCTTGTGGGTCTTCTTTAGGCTGCTTGGGCATGTGTGCCTCGTCTAGGAACGTACATTCCATTATGAAGTCTGCTAGGGCATGTGCCTTAATGGTGGTGCATGGGATATACTCAATATCGAATTGGCTGAGTTCAGTAGCCCAGTTGACCAATCTGCCCGAGGCTTCAGGCTTATGGAGTACTTTCTTAAGCGGCTGATCTGTCAGTACCTTGATTTGTCTTCCCTGGAAGTAGTGCCTTAACTTGCGGCTAGCTGTCACGAGGGCTAGCGCGAACTTTTTCAGGTTTGGGTATCTTGTTTCTGTATCCTTGAGTGTTTGACTAACATAGTAGACAAGCTTCTGAACCCCATCATCTTCCTTGACTAAGGCTACACTTATTTCCAAGGGTCCAGCTGAGAGGTAGACAAATAAACTCTCTTCTGGGGCTGCCTTTACCATTACAGGAGGTGAAGTTAAGTAAGTCCTGATGGCGTCGAAAGCCTCTTGACACTTTTGGTTCCATGTGAATGATTTGATGTCCTTGGCACCTTTTAGGGTTTCAAAGAAGGGCAGGCTTTTTCAGCAAGCTTGGAAATGAACCTTTGTAAAGCTGCTAGTCTGCCATTTAGCCTTTGGACTTCTTTCTGTGTCCTTGGCGGCTTCATCTCAAGTACTGCCTTGATTTTATCCGGATTAGCTTCAATGCCTTTGCTACTGACCAGGTAGCCGAGGAACTTTCCTGCTCCCAGACCGAAAGTGCACTTGGCTGGGTTAAGTTTGAGTCCATACTTCCTGAGGTTCTCGAAGCATTCCCTTATGTCTGTTACGTGTTGACTTTCTTGAGTGGACTTGACGATCATGTCATCGACATACACTGTCATGTTTCTTCCCAGTTGGCTTTTGAATATCTTATCCATCATTCTTTGGTAGGTGGCTCCAGCGTTGATTAGCCTGAATGGTGTCTTCTTATAGGCATAGACTCCCTTATGAGTGATGAAGGCCGTTTTGGCTATATCCTCTGGTGTCATAGGGATCTGGTTGTAGCATGAGTAGGCGTCCATGAAGCTGAAGAGTTTATGTCCTGAAGTGGCATCGATGAGCTGGTCAATTATTGGGAGTGGATAAGAGTCTTTCGGGCAGGCCTTGTTGAGGTCGGTATAGTCAATACATATTCGCCATTTGCCATTTACCTTCTTGACCATTACCACGTTAGCTAGACAATATGGGTATTGAATTTCGGTGATGATGTTGGTCTGCAAGAGCTTGACAACTTCTTCGTCAACTGCCTTTTGCCTTTCAGGCGCGAAGTTTCTTCATTTTTGTTTGACGGGCTTCTGGTATGGATTCACATTGAGCATGTGCATGGCCACGGATGGGCCCAGGCCTGTCATGTCCTCAGCACTCCAGGCAAAGATGTCGGCATACTCTCTGAGGAGTTTGATTATGGTTTCACGCTGAGGGCCAAGGCTTGTGCCGATTGTCACTTTTCTGTCTTCCTGACCATCCACGATAGTTACTTGCTCTGTATCCTCGGCTAGGAGGGCCATGGGGATAGTGTTAGCATCCGGGAAAGGTTCAATTGTGAAGTCTTCTGGCTGGCGTTGCTGAGCCGGAGCCACTTCAATCATCATTATGTTATCCTCCGTTGTATTTTGTTTCTTGGCCCTGGCCTTTACCAATGACTCATAGTGGGCCTTTCTCTTGGCTGCCCTTTTTGATTTGGCAATAGCCTTGGGCTTCTTTGTTGCTTTCTCGCTTTGTCTCTCCCAAGGCGAGGGCATCACCATAGCACTGCTGGGCTACCTCAGGGGTTGCTTTGAGTTCTCCAATTCCATGTGGTGTGGGGAATTTCACTTTTTGGTTGGTAATTGAAGTGATAGCCGTTAGCCGAATCAAAGTAGGTCTCCCTAGGACTGCATTGTAGGAGGATGCAACATCCACAACATGGAACAATAGCATATGTGTCGTCTGTTTGGGGGCTGTACCAAAGGTTACAGGTAACCTGATGGTCCCGATGACAGGGATTTCACGGTGCGCGAAGCTATATATCTTTTTTGTCATAACAGGGTTCCATCTGGTGCTGACCGAGGTCCATTCTGTTGAAGGTGTGGAGGTAAAGCACATCGGCTGAGGAGCCGTTATCGATGAAGGTCTTGTGGACGTAATTGCCTGCTATATCAACAGTGACTATCAAGGCATTAGACTGCTGGTGGTTTGGCCCTTCATAGTCGGCGTCACTGAATGTGATGACGTTGCTGACACTAGGATCTGAGGATGAGGCTATGGACATGACCTCATGCGCTGGTGGCTCATTGATCTCTGATCCTCTAAATATCATCTTGATATGCAACTTTCCTTGTGCATCTAGCTCAGTCCCTGGCCTCAGTTGCTGTTGAGGGGGGGGGGGGGGCTGAGCGGATATATGG
>JAUEJK010163504.1:0-17309 GCA_032274865.1 Eryngium alpinum
AACTTGACATTGGCAACTATTGAGATTACCAAGTCATTATTCAAAATGTGCTATGTAAATTCTATACAAGTAATAGCGCTTATTCTACTTCTTTTGATATCATCATCATTACATTTAGCAATGGCAATACTTAACACTTGTCTCTCACGAAGGTATCAAGCAGTTCTCCAGACTCCTTGAATGTCCGCCGAAAAACCTGCAAAAACCGGTGGGGGTGGTCCCACCGGAGGGACTCGGGTGCAAGAATAAGTAATCTGTAGGAATTAATACTCTCAATTAGAGCTAGAATTGCGTACCTAATTTATAAAGAATTATCTCCTTTATATAGGCGTGGATTGGGGTTTCAGATCCCTATTAGGAATTAGAATCTTATTATGTTTGGTAATTCTCTTTACCTTATCTCTTTCTTTCTTGCACCTTAAGACTAGGAATCATTACTTGACTTACATTCCAGATAAATTTCCTTATTTAATTAGGGTTTCTACACCTCCTTACATAATTAATTAGCCATATTGGGCCTTTTGCCATATTGGGCTTAGTAGAAATTTATCCCTTTCATTATTCAGGCTTACATGCCCTAATTTGGATCCTGCCCGATCTGATTTATATCTCTCTAATATTAATTGGGTCGACCCTTATTTTTGGCCCCCCTACAGTGCAGAATCATTGTTAAACAACACACTTGTATACTATTGAATTTACAAGGACCTTATTCTATGAGTTCTGATAAACTATACAAGTATGAACTCTTATTTAGAATGCAATCCTATAGACATCATTATCAATACATATGCAAACAGACCTAACAAGGTCTGTTAAAGATGTTGGATAAAACTAACCAACTGGTTAAATATTTTAGAATGGCAAGGGATCATTTCCAAGATGATCACATTGATGACTTGAGAATTGTCTTCAAAGTATCAAGATCAGAGAGTGGTCGATAAACTCATGTATCTCCTTCAGATGAGGTTGCTGCTGTTATGGTTGGCGACCTTGATGAAACCTGCGGTAGACGTGATGTGATTATTAACAGTAGGATTGATGGTCTGAAATGAATATCTGATATTCATCCACTTGTCATGTCACTGCAGTACTACCCTCTCTTATTTCCTTACGGATGGGATGGATTTCATGAAAAAATATATTACATTAAACAGATTGATGAGACTGAAATAAAGAGGGAGATAGTTTCATTGCGGGAGTACTTTGCTTACATACTTCAGATACGCAAGGAAGGAGGTTTATAGCTAAAGATGTGTACTCATATTCTGATATTATTTCCCTTCATATATTTATCACCGTTTCTTATTCAGATGTTTCCTTTTTATAGGAATGTCACTTTGTCTTGGTTTCCGTCTCTTCCAGTAATTTTTGGTAGATTCATTTTCTGCTATAGAGTAAGGGAGACTTTGGTGGTTATGTTGCAATCAGAAGACTCTACATACTGAACTATATAAGCATATGTATGACTATTTCAAAGAACGAGATGGTGACTTGTCTAATTTGGATAAAGGGTACATTTTACTGTCATTATTTGTTGGCTCAAAGAGATATATGCAACAGAACTTTCAGGATGCGCTTGCAATTCGTCGACATATTGGACATCCAGACCTCTTTTTGACAATGACATGTAATCCTATATGGGACGAGGTCTTGCAGATGATGTCAATGCTCCCTGGCTATCGACCTATTGATTGTTCAGATATCATTACACGTGTGTTTAAGCTGAAGTTGCAAAAACTAACAGATGAGATAAAGAAGAAGAAATATTTTGGAAAATGTCATGCAAGGGCGTCATCATTGTTTTGCTGTATAAACTCATTCTCCTTCTAATAAATTATTATATCATTCATTTACGCATCAATAACTCTCTTATACACAATATTTGACTTTAGAATCCATTTATAGTTATATATGATGTAAATGGCAGAAAAGGGGTTTGCCCTATGTACTAATTTGGCTCGATGGTCCTGCCAAAAAAACACTTGACGAGAATGTAGATAAATTTGTTTGTGCAAAGATACCTGACCAGAAAACAGACCTTGTCGGATATGCTGCATGAAACACAACAAATGCAGCATGAAAGACAACAAATGCACAAGGCATTTTCCAAAAGAGGTTTGTTTCTACTTATATGTTCTATAAATGGATTTGATGTTCTACCTCTTTCGAATATATATTTAATACTTACAAACTGATATTCGAAACCAGATATTGTGGTTGCACACATTTGATGAATGTGGTTTCCCTATTTATTGAAGGCGTAAGATATTTAATGTTGTCCAAGTTCGTAAATTAACCTTAGATAATGCATGGGTTGTACCTTACAGCCGTGAGTTGACAGTAAAATATTAGTGCCATATCAATGTAGAGATCTGCAATCACGCTCGGTATCTGAAGTACTTATTTAAATATTGCCTGAAAGTCAGTGATAGAGCAATTGTTAAAGTTAGATCCAAGAGAAAGGAGACAACTGGGACAAAGCAATGCAGCTATGTTGATGAAATTAGGCATTTTTTGATGGCAGATATGTGTGTGGGGCTGAGGTAGCACATAAAATTTTTGCATTCGAGATACATCACATATCTATTTTTGTAGAGAGACTGCCATTTCATTTAGATTGGGAGAAATGTATTACTTACCGAGAGATAGACGAGACTGGTTAAGTAATTGAGGAGGCTGAGTTGACACCCAGCAAACTTGAAGTTTTTTTTTCTCTTAATCAAAAAAATTTGGAAGCTCAACAGTACACTTTTGATGAGATTCCCCAGCACTATGTTTGGGACCGCAAGCTGCATCGCTGGAATGTTTGTCAGAAAGGTCTCAACATTAGTCGTCTATGTTATACTCACCACAGTATTAGTGAGTAATGGTTCTTACCTATGCTGTTGTGTAGAGTTCGTGGTCTGAAATCATTTGAACATTTTTGTACCGTGAAAGGAACACTTTATAATACATACCAGGAGGCCTGTAATATCTTGGGATTTTCGGAAAGTGACAATGAATGGCATGACTGCATAATAAAGTGTGACAAATACGCATTACCTCCCTAGATATGTCAATTATTTGTTCACATAATGGTGAACTGTAAGGTTGCTGACCTTGTCAATCTCTGGAAAGATCATTGGAAATGTATGGCCGAGGATGTAATCTAGCTCAGATGCAAGGCTACTGGTAAAAAATTTGTGAAGCTATCGGATAAACAACTGCAGTTTTTTACACTATTTGGTATGTTGTGCTATTTTATGAATTTGTTATTATATGATAATTAATGTTAGCTATCCCTATTTATTCCCATCTTAGAACTAATAAGAGTCTTCTCATGAGTCAGTGACACTGAAAAACTTTCCCACAAAGACATTCTTTAATATGTGATATTGTGTTTTTAGAAATTCACAAAATCGTTCAATCTATTGGGAAGTCGATAAAGGATTAGATGCAGTTGCCTCAACCTCCATCCCAGTATTTGAACATATTAAGAAATAATTTAATTATTGAGGAGACACGTTATGATGTCGAAGAGATGGGTAGGCAATATGCGATTCTACTTGCTAATTGTAATGATGATAAATTGGGTCATCTGGATGGGTAGACTCTATTGAGTCTGTTGATTCTCAAGAAGGTGGCATTTTCTCTGTTTACGGTTCTGGTGGATGTGGGAAAATTTATTTGTGGAAGACGATCATTACACGACTATGAGCAGTTAGTAAAATTGCACTGCCTGTTGCTTCATCTGGTATTGCTGCAACATTGCTATCGGGTGGGAGGATAGCTCATTCACAATTTAGGATACCCATTCTTATTGATGAAATTTCAACATATGATATCTCCCACAGGTTTGACATTACCGAGCTTATCAAAAACGATGATCTCATTATTTGGGATGAAGCCCTAATACAGAATAGGTATGCATTTTAATGCTTGGGCCACAGCTTGTATGATATAATGAAATCTATCAGCCCTCATCGTTCATATTTGCCATTTAGTTGTATAACTATTGTACTTTGTGCAGATTTTAGGTAAATTCTGCCTGTTATTGCATGCGGCTCTAGGAGTGACGTAGTAAATTCTTGTATAACACGCTCTAGATGGTGGTACGGCTGCAAATCTTTTACAGTAAGTACCAATATGCGCCTTAATCTTGGAAAGACCGAAGTAGAGAGGGATGTCATCAACTCTTTTAGGTGTTGGATTCTTGATGTTTGCAATGGAATAAAAACTGGGAAAAACATTACTACATATGACATATCTGACAATGATTAGCTAATTGAGATTCCTATGGAATATTGTTTTCTTTCTGAAAAGGCGTCTGTTCATGATATTGTTGACAATACTTTCCCAAACCTTGCTACAAACTTCAAGGATATTAACTATCTTAGTGAAAGAACGATTCTAACCCCTACTTTTACGATAAAAAATATCTATTACCTGATTAACAGAAGCTTGTTGGATGATCTCCTCAATTGATCGCCAGAAAACCTGTAAAAACTGGTGGGGGTGGTCCCACCGGGAGGACTCGGATGCAAGAATAAGTAATAAAATAATATGTATATTCTCTCCGAGTTGGAACCAAATTTGCATACTTGATTATGAGAATTTATCCCCTTTATATAGGCATGGATTAGGGTTTCAGATCCCTAATAGGAATTAGAATCATATTCGGATGGTAATTATCTTTACCTTTATTCTTCTTTCTTATCACCCAAGATTATGGTTTCTTATGCATCATTACTTGATTTACCTATAAGATTCACTTCCTTATTTAGAATTACCTAGTTTACGTTAGGGTTTCTGCACCTCCTTAATTGAGTCCCCCTCTTTGGGCTTTTGCCACATGGGGCTTATTTTACTCGAGTTTTATTATTTTTCGGATCTGGATCATGCCTACGCCTTAATATTTCGGACCCTATTTTTGGGGCACTACATTTGCCCCCTATTTTCGGGGTAATTTATTTCACGAAAATATGATTCATTTTTCACCAAAAATCGGGACTTCTAAAAATTTCCGCTCGTATCCACTTCTCCTTGGCGTTAGACGCCAAGGGAACATGATTCCTTGCCACCTTGGTGGCTTGCAACATCATAAATACCCTCTCGTTGGCACTAAACGCCAAGGGAGTACCTATTCCTCCCCTCCTGGCGGTTTGTAAGGGAGCTAAGACACCCTACTTGGCGTTGTACGCCAAGAAGGTCCTAATTAGCCTTAGTTTGGCGGTTTGGTATGGTAGGTGAAGCCTCTCTTAAACGCCAAGGAGCTCCCCATTTTCTTTATTTTACCGATTAACATAGCTATCAAGCTCCTCCCTTGGCATTAGACACTAAGGAGATACTTCTCTTGCCTACTTTAGCGGTTTAAAGAGAGTTTTACTACCGTCCTTGGCGTGAGATGCCAATGGGTTACCATGTTTCCACATCTTGACGCATTGGCCAAGCTTACTTACTTCCTCCTTGGCGAGCAACGCCAAGGGGCTTCTCCATGTCTCTAGTTTGGTGTCATAGCCCTCATTTGCACTATCTCCTTGGCGTTACATGCCAAGGGATATCTTTCTTTGGTTGTTGTGAATTTTAGCCTCTTTGAATCCCTCCTCCTTAGCGTTTTACACCAAGGGGTTCTTTATTACATGCTCTTGGCACTTTTGTTATGATTATTTCCCCCTCCTTAACGTTATATGCCAAGGGGTCGATGATTTTACGCTCTGGGTGTTTCATCTTCCATTGTTGTCATACCTCCTTAGCCTTATATGCCAATGAGTATATTTCTTTGCCTCTTAGGCGTTATTGTAAGTACAATATCACTTCTCAGGGCATTTCTTGCCAAGGAATCATTCTTTCCACCTCTTGAGTGTACAATATATCGGGTTCACTAGGCAACAACTCATTTTCTTTCCATGTAATTGTGCCCTAGGTAAGTCACATTAGGTATTCATACCACTTCATTATTAATAAGTTTTATATTATCCCGTAAAATTCTCAATTGACCATTGTAATTCCTTTTTCTTTACTATAAATAAGGAGTCTTTTTTCTCCTTTTCTTCATTCTGATTTGCATCACCTTATCATCTACTGATCTCCAACCAACTTTACTTTTAATGGCTTCTTCATCTTCAGTTCCTTCTTCTTTAATGCCTCTCAAAGAGCTATTAGAGGAACGTCATCTTGACTTCCCCAGTAACTTTCACTTGGACGCCCACGGTCACCCTAGCTCACTTTCCTTTGAGGAAATTGAGTATCTTGCTTTAGATTTCGACATAGATGGGGATTACGAAGTAATCCATCCTACTGCTTCCGATCGAGCATGCTCCTAGAATGGTCATCTCTGCATTTTTAAGGAGTCCATCCTTTCTGGGTTTAGGGTGCCCCCAACTCTTTTACCGTTCGTATCCTCGATGAAGCCATAATTTGTCCGGCACAGCTCCACCCTAATGGTTATAAGCCCATTCATACTTTCCTTCGGCGATGTAAAATCAAGAACATCGAGCCTTCCGTGAATATCTTCAGAAAGTTATTTAAGTTCAAGAACTGCCCTACTCCTCATGAAGGGTGGGTCACTATTCAGCATAGAGGTAAGGTAAACCCCATTTTCTCCACCTCATCTATGTCGGATTCTGTTAAAGGATGGAAGTGCGAATACTTCTTCGTTCACTGGAGGACATGAAGATGGGAAACTTTATTCCATACCGAATTTGGGACTGCTCATGAGATAGCTGTCAAATATCTACAACTCTTCGAAGCAGAAGAAAGAGCAGTGAAAGCGCTCCAAGGGGATGGCTCTTCTATTTATTACATGTCTATCTTGTGGGAAGAGACCTATCAGTCCCTTGGCTTGAGTCAATTATCTCCTGCCGATATTATTCATATCTCCCTTTTCATAATCTTTAAATCATAGATAATTTTTCTTGTTTAACCCTTTATTTTTTGCTTGCAGCGACGGTTTATGCTAAATCCTTAATCAAGAAAAGAAAGGATCGTGCGGATCATCCTCGTGACCATGAATCGAAGAGGGCTCATATGTGGAAAAGAAGCTCCCTGCTTTGTGACACCAACCCTTCGTTAGAGAATCCTCTGATCAATTCTCCTATTGATTCTCCCGCTACTCCTGAGGGACCTATTCTGATAAGCGAATGGAGTATTCGAGCCGATGACTCCATTGTCCGAAATCCTCCCCTGGCAGAAGAATGGACTGTAAAGTTTATTACCTCTAAAGATAGGAGCATTCTTGAAGGTTTCCCCTCCTCTCTCGTTAAATCGGAGGGTTAGCAGGCCATCACATTTGTATGTTTCTTCCTTCTAGATACTTCTATCTTTCATGATAACTGTCTTTCTCTTATTCCTTCTATACTTCTCCTTTTCAGACGAATTTCTATCTTCAGGCTAGCTTTAATAAGATAGATAAGTTACAAGCTGAGTTCCCAGAACGCCATCGTCAAGAGTTGGATCTGGAAAAGAGGCTATCCCCCGCTTGAGCGGAAACAGCTTCCTTAGACCGAAAGTATGATGCTTTTTATGATGATGGGCTTCTTCTTCACCTCAAGAAAAAGAATAGAGAACGTTGAATCATCAATGACTTTCTCAAGTCTGACGAGTATAAGGAGAAGAATAGGCGGACTGCAGAAAAGAGATATCCTCTTGAACATAAGAGCTTCTGGGATGCGGTGCGACGGGCTTTCTAGGACCAGTACCCTTCCCTAGACCTCAGTTGTCTAGCCGGTTCAAATGATGATTCTTCATCTTCTTCTTCCAAAGATACTACGGATGAGGATTAGAGATCTCTAGTTTATTGTCATCCTATGTATTTCATATTTCTATGTATTGAACAATCTTTTATATCAATGGAACTTCTTTAATTTGTAGAAAAATCTCTTACACACTGATCCAATTAAAATAACTTTACTTGAAGCAACTTCCCTAAAACAGAAACAATCTTAAATTATAAGACATCTCAGGGTTGTTTGCATCCTTTAATTTGGGGGTGATGGGCCCCTTCACCGCTAAGCCATCCATAATCTCCAAAGGTATTGAGAAATTGACGCTTCATCTCTTTATAACAACAGATGCTTCCTCAGGGAAAGCTTCCATACCACTCATATGCTGCTCCTTTTAAGGTTAAAGGGAGTATTTTGCACTTTAAGTCATCTTCCACGGGCCAGGCATGCAAAGCTTGCGACACTTCTTGTAAATGGAACATAGGATCTTTTGTCCCATTATAATGAGGCAACTTAGGCATCCTGAAATTCTTAGGAGGTATCGTATCGATGATCCTTTTTACGAAAGGTCCATCCAGAATTACACGAGCTCTTGTGTTTCTTTCAGACTTCTGCTCGTCCTGGGGTCACTGACTTCCCTTACAGATTCCTCTTCTCTGTTCCTTTTCTTTTGATGCCCTCGAACTTCTCTTATCCCCTTTTTCGTTGAAAACTTCATCTTGGCATAATAGGTAGATGGTACAGCTTTGAATTCATATATTACCGGCCTACCCAATATGGCATCACAATATGTAAATGACTTTACTAATAGGAACAACAATATGTGAGTTACTTGCTGGGGATACGCTCCAAGAGTTACTGATAATGGTATACTTCCTTCTACCCGAGTCTCTGTGTTATTAAACCCATATAGGGATCCTTCATGAGCATCCATGTGTAGATCTACATATCTCAATCATCAGAAAGCTTTATACGAACGTATATTAGCAGAGGGTCCGTCATCGATCATTACATCCGTCAGAGGTTGTCCTCCTAGTTTGACTTCTACTATTAAGGGTTCTAATTAGAGAGATTTGGCATCATTCTCATCTTGATCACTGAAAGTGACCTATTTTTGGGTGCTTTCTTCTCTACATGTAGATCCTGTTATATCTTCCCTTAGATATAAGGCATGCTCCCCTGTTTTATGATCTTTCGTCGCCTTCTCCAAGCAACCTTGTTTTTCTTTTGCCTCCACTAGATTATTGAAGTTCCATTTCTTACTCCCATCGGTGATTGCAGGATTGGATTTATGCATAATCGACCTTCCTCAAATCATCATGACGGATCGCTTCTTTCATCCTTGTGAAGGCATTGTGTTCAGATCTCCTTCTTCGATGGATTCTTTCTTGATGAACCTTCTCAGACGCCCTATCCCTATGAGGAATTCAATTTCTTGGTTAAGATACCGGAAATTCTCCATATCATGTTCATAGTCTTTATGAAATCGGCAATATAAACTCTTATTCTTCTTGGATGGGTCCATCTTGATCTCTTGTGGCCATTTGACGTAGGGCTCCTTCTCTATTTCTATAAGGATCCAACTTCGAGTGGCATTCAAGGGATAACGATTCGTCCCTTACCATCATTGGACTTACTTGAGATGTCCATCCGTGATTTCTTCACTTATTTCTCAATATTTTCAGCATCCTTCCTCTTCCGAGGATCTTCTTGATTCACAATTTTCCTTAAAGTTTCTTCAACAAAGATATACTTTCCCTCTCTGTCTTGCAATTCTTGCTTGTTGGACGGCTTCTTCTTGGCAAGTGACATCTGAAAAGCTTCGTTAGTCGTCCCTCACACAGATTGATTCAAGTCTGCCACCTTCACAACTTAGCTGGTGAACCGATCGATGTACTCCCTCAAGGTTTCTCCCGGATTTTGAACGATACTCATCAAGGATTCAGAGCTCCTAGCATGCGTCTTCCCGCTAACGAATTGATTTGTAAACTTCTGAACAAGGTTGGAGAAAGAAAGTATTGATTGTGGTGGTAACCTTGCGTACCACCTTTGTGCATCTTCTTCTAGTGTAGCGGGAAAGTCCCGACACTTGGTGGCATCCGTAGCAGGTTGTAATAGAAGCGCGTCGTTGGACGACCGAATATGAGTGTTGGGATCTCACTTCCCATTGTACTTCATGATCGCTGGGATCTTTGCTTTAGACGACACCTTAGCCTTCATAATCTCCTCAGTAAACGGGGGATCGGGATTAGCAACATCTCGGGCAGATTCGATCGAATCATATTCCCCAACTCTACGTTCTTTCGAGGTAGCTGTGTATTTTGATTTCTCCCTGGAAATTTCTCGGGCCTTGCTTCTTTTCTCAGCTTTTTCATTTTCTGGGAATCCTTACATGATTTTAATAATCATAGCTTTCATCATTGTCTTCAATTGATTTTTTGCCGGGACTTCTTTAGCTTGATCATCATTGTGATTCTGGGGTATCCCCTTCTCTAGAAATATCATGGTGTCCACACCATATCTCATTCCATCTTCAAGTTGCTCATCTTCCAGAGCTTCTAAGTCAGCTAAGAGCTATAACTTCTTCTCTTCGCGCTCCCTTCTTCTTTCCTCCAATACTTTCATAGTTGGATTAGCCACCCCTATAGGGATTATTGGTTCATCACTGCTATTAGTTTGTGTGGTTCGAGCACTAGAGTGCTTGTATTGTGGTGGATCAGAGAACGACGGTGGAATACCCGGTATTGTTGGATTAGGGATGACAATGTCGTCAGTTTTGTTAGCCATTGTTTTGTGACTTTTTCTAATCTTCCCACAGACGGCGCCAAATGTTACGGATAAAAAACCGGTAGGTAGTGGTCCCAATGGGAGGACTCGGGTGCAAGAATAAGTAACAGAGTAATCTGTATATTCTCTCTAAGTTGGAACTAAAATTGTGTACCTCATTATGAGAATTTATCCCCTTTATATAGGCGTGGATTAGGGTTTCAGATCCCTAATAGGAATCAGAATCATATTCGGATGGTAATTATCTTCACATTCTTTCTTCTTTCTTGTCAACCAAGATTAGGATTTTCTTAGGAATCATTACTTGATTTACCTATAAGATTCACTTCCTTATATGGAATTACCTAGTTTACTCTAGGGTTTCTGCACCTCCTTAATTGAGTCCTCCTCTTTGGGCTTTTGCCGCATTGGGCTTATTTTACTCAAGTTTTATTCTTTTCCGGATCCGGATCGTGCCTACTTGGGCCTTAATATTTCGGACCCTATTTTTTGGCCACTACACCTACCAATCAATCTGTGGGCCAACTCAATAAACTTGTTCTTGAGAAGATCTCTGGGGAAGCTTTCACATATCTTAGTTATGATACAGCAGATGAAATAGGTGTTGCCGATCATGATTTGGAGTCTGAATTTCCAATAGAGTATTTAAATTCAGTTATTTTTTCTTGGGATTCTACCCCATGACTTAGTATTGAAGGTTCGCTCTGTGGTAATGTTAATGAAATATCTCAATCAAACTCTTGGTCTGTGTAATGGCACCCATCTTAATGGCATCCATCTTATTTATTAGTCAAACAAAATACTATGAACTTTTAAAGAAGTTTAATTTACAAGACTTTTCACTTGCTAAAATACCCATGGCAACCTCAACTAAATTGGATGTTGATCTTAGTGGAACTAAGGTTGATATCACCATGTATAGATGTATGATAGGCTCATTATTATATCTATCTGCTAGTAGACCAGATATACTGTTTGCAACACGTCTATGTGCTAGATTTCAAGTTGATCATAGAGAGTCTTATTTGATTGTTGTTAAAAGAATCTTCATATATCCAAAAGGACATCCAAACCTTGGTTTGTGGTTTCCCAAAGAATATGATTTTAAACTAACTGGTTATTTAGATGCAGACTATGCATGTTATAAAATTGACAGGAAAAGTACTAGTGGAAACTGCCAATTGCTTGGAGGTAGATTAGTTTTATAGTTTAGCAATAAACAAAATTCTGTGTCCACCTCTACAGCAGAAGAAGAATACATAGTTGCAGACAATTATTGTGCATAAATCCTATGGATGAGGAATCAACTACTGGATTATGGTTTGAACTTAAATAAAATTCCAATCTATTGTGATAATACCTCAGCTATTTCTATTAGTGAAAATCTTGTTCAACACTCTAGAACTAATCACATAGACATTAGATATCCTTTTATCAGGGAACAGGTGACAAATGGAACTGTTGAATTACATTTTGTTCCCACTATCAAGCAGCTTACAGATTTATTCACTAAACCATTGGATGAAGCAACTTTTACAAGGTTGGTAAGTGAGTTAGGTATGTTAACTCTCAATTCTTAAATCTGCTTGTCAATTGTCAAGCAGAAGCTCGAAATTGCTGGTTAAGTATATGAATCCACTAGCAGCTCTTAATCCTCACAAAATCTGCTAGTCAGTTCAATACATCCAGTCAGCAGTTTTTAGAGAACATAAAATCTACTGGTTATCACTAAATAACTTGGAAGCAACTTTTCACGCTCATTCAAATTTGTTGCTAAAGTTATCTATTGTAACAAGCAGTTTTCAGTGGTTTTCAATCTGCTGATTAAGAAGCACGCAAGTAACTTTCTTTTTGCTGACGAGGATCCCACTGAGAATTCAAAATTAATTATTAACTCCTAAAATTTCGCATGTTATTAAATGGCAAGGTGAATCGTTTTATTTTAAAACGTGCAATCAACGTGTTAATTAGATTAGTATTGTATAAATACAAAATCCCCAATTGCATCATATTCTTTTACGATTAAACCTGCTATCGAATTCAGGAAAAAAAAACCTGTTATCGAATTCCAAAGTGCGAAATCAGAGCAAAACCCCTAACTTTACTCAAAATCAAAACTCTTTTTCCTAATCAAATATGAGTCAGAAAAGAGAAACCACTTAAGGTTTTGAAGTCGCCATTGCAAATATGGTTATGTGGTAAGAAAGGCTTGTTAGAGGAGATCGGGATAGCTTTTATGTTGTTCAAATTGCTTTGGCCAATGGGCCGCTAGGATTTTCTCTAAAAGAAGCTCCACAAATCTACACTGAGGTGATTGATGAGATTTGGAGAACGACTACCTTCAACAATGCAAATGAGCATATTACTTTTGCTATAAAAGGTATATCTTTTACTATGACTGCTGAAGTAATTAATTATGCACTTAAATTACCAGCAGCTCCCTTTGGTGATTTCCCTAGTGATGAGCAACTGTCCAACATGTTTAAAAGCATGAATTATTCTGGGGAAAATAGTGCTCTAGGGGATGTTAATAGAAAGTATCTTAAGAAGGAGTGGTCTTATTACTTTGACACTCTTACTAAGTGATTTACTGCAAAGCAGGGAAGTTATGATTCAGTTACCCTTCTTATCATGAGAATAGCTTATGGCATGTTTTATGATGTTAATATTAACATAAGGTCGTTAATTCTCAAAGAGCTTTGTGATAAGTTAGGTAAAACTGATAAAAGAAAAAGTATCATCTTTTATGCTAGGTTTCTCATGATTATTTATAATCACCTTGTTGAGCAACCTAACATAGAAAGATCTGATGAAATAATTTCAGTTTTAATTCAGTCCAAAAGAATCTTCACTGACTTGATTAGAACTAGTAAGAAGAAGGAAATTAGAGTTCCTATCTACTTTTCTCAGCACTGGATGACGTACACCACTGTTACCCTCCCCTCATCATCCCAAGTGCAAGCTAGAGAAGTTATGGGTGAGGAGAATGTCCCATCTCATCGTACCACAAGCTCAAACCCAAAATATCCAAACAACAGTCCTACTACCTCTACCACCACTACAAAAATCACCAAGAAAAACTAAAAGGAGAGAAAAGAAAGGATAGAGAGTGTGTGCCAGTTATAGAGGAACAATCATCTCTTAAAAAGACAACAACTGAAGTTCCTTCATCTTCTCAAAATGATGTAGGAAAACCAGCCAGTTCAGAAATTGAGTCAACACATGCAGATACTTTAACCAAAACTGGTGAAGTTAGAGAGAAAAGAAGTAAGAGAAAACAGGACACAATGAGTTTTGTTCACAGTGAGATAGCACACACAGAGTCTCCACTTAATGCTCCTTAACTTTCTCCAGTTGCTGAGGAGCAGCTAAAACTCACTCCTAAACACACCTCTTCTCCATCTAAACACCAAATTTCTTCTCAAGCTATTGAAACTTCTGTTCCAATCAAGAAGTTGCCAAAACTACAAGGTTACAAGGGCAAGGATCTCAAATTTGAAGAAGTTGAATATATTCTTTTCAATCCCTTGCTTCCCATCACAGGTACTAGAAGGAGATTTATTTCCAAATATTGTGGCCCAGTATCTGCTTCTGATAGAGTCAACTACGATTCCCTTAAGCTTCAATTCAAACTTCTCTAAAGTAGTTTCTACAGAATAATCAGAAAGAGAGTAATGGTGAAGTTTGTCGGGTTACTTGAAGAAATTGCTCTTGGATAAATTCACACAGTTGTCTTTCCACGCATTCAAGAAGCAGATCCATCAAATGAAGCTGCTCCTTCTCAAAATATTTAAGATAGCACACAAGAACCAATTGCTCAAAAGGGCAGTGAGTCTATCTTAGCAGCAGATGATAAAGGCAAAGCTGCTAGTCCACAAGAACCAGTCATTTCAAGTATGGTTGAAATTACAGCTTCTGCAGATGAAAGAATCCAGCTAGACACACAAGAACCATCTACCAAAGAAGTAGATGAAATCTTAGCTAAGGAGAAAGCAAAGGATGCTCTTGAAGTGGTAAGGAGATGGCAGGCAGGAAAGCTGTTTGCTGAAATAAAGAAAAAGTTGCTAGGTTAGTTTCAAGCCCACCAGCAGCTTCTCCACTAGCAGTTCCAAGATCTGCTACTCTACCAGCAGCTTCACCTGTAATAGCAGATTCAAGGATTGAAGACATCTCAAATCCAATCATAGCTTTATTAATGGGAGTTAAGTGTGTTCCAACCCAGGAGATGGTTCTTCAATCTGGGCAAAAGATTTCTACACATCCAGACTTAACAATGGAGGAAAATGATTTTGAGGATGATGGTGAGGAAGCTGAGTCTGCTGGTGAAGAGGCACATGAAGATGGGGCAGAAAGATTGATGAATGAGATGAGAGAGGTTCAATTTAAGCTTCCTGATGATACCTATGTTAACATTCATGGAGTTGGCACTTTTGATGCAGTTACATCTAGGTTGGTAAGCAAACACCTCAGGAAGAGCCTCAAGAGGATGATGCCTGGTTAAATAAAAGATATCAGCCAACAATAGGAGATGCAGCAAGGGAAGGAAGGCAGGCATACCTCATGTCATTGGGATCTGCTTCCAAGACTTTAACTCCTTATGAAGTCTATGAAGCAGCGAATGACAAGTCCAAGATGATATTAAAGGCCATAAATCTCTTCTCTTTGGCTATGGGCAAGGCACAAACAGATATAGCTTCACATCTGGATGCCAGGCTAGATTCCTTTAAAGATACTCAAGAATTTCTTCTCAGAGAAGAAGCTAAAAAGGAATTAGTCAAGGCTTAGCAAAGGGATATGGCATATGAAGCAGGAATTGTACTATTTAAGGAGCACATGGCAGAATGGATGCAATGATGAAGAAGCAGGAATTATTGATGGCTGTAGTTCTATAACTTACCTCAGATGATGTCAAAAGGGGGAGAAAATTGCTACTGCACCCTAACCTAAATCTGCTAGTCTTGAAGCTGCTACTCAGAAATCTTCAAGTGAAGCTGAAGCTACGGCTAAGAAATCTACTGGTGATGAATCAAAATTTGATCCTCAAGATCCTAAGGGAAAGAGGTGAATCGTAAAGAATAAGAAGTCAATTGATTTTCCTTTGAAGCCAAAAGGAGTGTCTATTGGTGATCCCTAGGGAGGAACATATACAGATAGTGATTCAGATTCAGATTCAGATGATGGTGATGTAGATTTAAATAGTGTAAGAGTACCTAAGTCTATTTCAAAGATTGTGAAGCACCAGGATAGGGAAATTGATGCCAAGGAGAGAGCTGAAGCTGAAGCAAAGAAAAAGGTCAAAGTTGACAAAGCCAAGACTATAAAAGAAAAGAATAAAACTCTAAGGGAGGAAGAGATCTTAAGGGAGAAAAAAAAAGAAAGAAAAAGAAGCTTGCAAACCTCCTATTCCTGCCCAAAGAGATAATCCACCACCTCCACCTCCACCTCCACCTCCTTCAAGTTATGCAACTACTGGGAGAAATTCTAGAATCTATAACAAGCATTGTGGAAGGAAACCTCATCCCTCGGGATATACAAGAAGAAAGGTTGTTACTAAGAGGAATGACTTAGGAAATATATAGCAAAGTAGTTCTTCATCTGAAGAAAAGAGTCAAAAGCCAGTGAGAGCTGATCCAATATGGGCTGAAGGAAAAGTTGGAAAGGAAGTGAAGCTCAATAGATTCCCAGAAAAAATTTATTAATTACTAGTGAATGTGAATGAGGATGAGCACAGAAGAATCAGATATACATTGCATAATAATGCTAAATTGTTCTTTTCTGTAGAACAAATGTTAAGGAAATCTGATTATGAGTTGCAAGTAGTTATTGGTAAGCTCAGAGTTGCTCTTACTGCTCAGAACTTGCATGTCGGGCACAAGCTGGAGAATGAATTAAATAGAAGACATTTCAGATCTGATATAAAAGAATTCATTGCTACACATTACTTTCAGCCATAGACAGTGGAGCTCATGACAAATACAAGGGTTATCAAGCATTGTGTTATAGATAGAGATATGAAGAACTTGAGCTTGGTTGAAGTAAATTTGATGATGGATCAAATCAAAGGAGATGAAGAATATGATTTAAGAGCAAAGGATTTGTTGCTGAAAACAAAGAAGGAAATTCTTGATGATGCTATTGATTCTTTCAGAATCAGTTATGATAATAGACCAATTAAACATAGAAGATATGATGATGAGCAATTGAGGAATATGCAAGATGAAGTTGACAGAGAAAATAGATATTCAAGGAGAAGATAAGTTCTTACAAGCAGTGTGTGTAAAGTTTTTGTATCATTTTATTTTTTATTTTTTGTAAAGTTTTGACATCATCAAATTGGGGGAGATTGTTAGGTATAATTCATGTAATAAGAATTTGATGATGTATAGATTAGAAAACTGCTGGTAGGATACTTAGTATTTACATTCAATCAATTTTGTAAGTTACTGTTATGGATCAAAATAATAAGAACAAGTTTATGGTTACCTGTCCTTCGCAAAGATTCAAAGCGGTTCCCCCGACTCCTTGGATATCCGCCGGAAATCCTGCAAAAACCGGTGGGGGCTGGTCCCACCGGAGGGACTCAGGTGCAAGAATAAGTAATCTGTGTGAAAATAATTCTCTCAATTAGAACTAGAATGGCGTACCTGATTTATGAAGATTGATCCCCTTTATATAGCAGTAGATCAGGGTTTCTGATTAGGAATTAGAATCCTACTCGGTTTAGTAATTCCACTTACCTTAACTCCTTATTTACTTGCACCCCAAGACTAGGAATCATTATATGATTTACCTTATAAATACATTCCCTTATTTAATTAG
>JAUEJK010163505.1:0-10903 GCA_032274865.1 Eryngium alpinum
ATAATTCGAACTTGCAGTCCTCTCCTCTGCAGACTTAATTCTCGATAGATACATACACATATATCTACATATATATATATTATAGATATAGGTAGCTATGATATGAACTAGGAAGTGCACATATATGAACAGTAGTAGTAGTGTGTCCCTAATTAAAAATCATACTATGATTTAATGTTTTTTCAGACTCTGCTACAAGTAAGCTGTAACGGTTGATTTTTAGTCACAAATGCTAAGTGGGGTCCCTACATTTTGATCTAAATTTCTGGATTTATGTTATGATTATAGTAATTCCTACTTCTTTTGGAAGTATATACATTTACTATTATGGGGCATAATAATATATTTGTTTGCAGCAACCTAGGTATAAATGATCTAAAAATTTCTGATTTGATCGTAATCGCGATTAATCTTTCGATTACGATTAATTGTTAGAAGATTTTTATTATAAATAAAAAATAAGAGTTTTAAATAACGGTATATCTGACTCTTACGAATGTTTGAAGCAGATCTTCTCAAGCTCTTAAAACGTCTGCCGAAAAATCTGTAAAAATTGGTGAGATGGTCCCACCGGAGAGACTCGGGTGCAAGAATAAATAATCTTAATATGAGTAAAATCTCTTGATTGGAGCTAGAATTGCGTACCTGATTATGAAGAATTATTCCTTTTATATAGACGTAAATTAGGGTTTCATATCCCTATTAGGAATTAAAATCCCATTATATTTGGTAATTCTCTTTACCTTATCTCTCATTTTCTTGCACCCAAAGACTAGGAATCATTACCTGATTTACCTACAAGATTCATTCCCTTATTTAATTTTAGGGTTTCTGCGCCTCCTTACTAATTATTAGCCGTATTGGGTCTTTGCCGTATTGGGCTTTGTAGGAAATTTTTCCCCTTATAATTTGGAGTTCCTCGCCCTAATTCGGAATTAGACTGATCCGGATTGTACCCGTCCAGGGCCTATTGGGCCGATCCCTATTTTTGGGCAGCCTACATTTGTCCCCCCTATTTTCGGGGTGATTTATCCCCCGAAAATATGAGTCATTTCATACCAAAAATTAGGCCTTTAATAAAATTTTCCATCCCCTGACCTATCTCCTAGGTTCTGGCGCCTAGGAGACTTGAGGCAAGCCCTAATTGGCGTTTTTTGAAGCCTTCTAAAGTTCTCTCTACACTTCTAGCGCCTAGGAGAACTTCTCCCTCACACTTGGGCAGTTTCGTCATGCTTCTCACCATCTCCATAGGCTCTAACGTCTAGGAGACCCATCATAAACCACCTTGGCGCTTTAGAAAGCTACCTCATCACCTCCCTCGGCGCCTAGCGCCTAGGAGCTACCCTCCAACCCTGCTTGGCGGCTTCACTAACCTTTTTTCCAACTCCCTAGGCGCATAGCGCCTAGGAGTAGTTCTACACCACACTTTAGCGTTTCTCCATAGGCCATTAGCTATCTTCCTAGACTCTTGGCGCCTAGAAGACCATTCCTAACTCCCTTAGATGTTTTCTTAGTGCTTCTACACTCATCCCTAGGCGTTTTACGCCTAAGGATACCTCTCAAACCCCACTTGGACGTTTATGAGAACTCCCAAGGGGTATTCCTAGGCGCTTGTCGCCTAAGAGTGACCTCACAACCCCATTTAGGATATTTTTAGGGTTACAACACACCTCCCTAGGCTCTAGGCGCCTAGGAGGCTTATACTTACCCTAAATTGGCGTTTTGCTAAGGGTTTTAAGTCTTTCCCTAGGCGCGAGGCACCTGGGAGCTATGTCTTCACCCATGTTGGCGTTTTAATGAATGATTTAGGGGTTCTTCTAGACGTTTTATGTCTAGAAACCCTTATTTTGCCTCTCTCAGAGGTCTGATGATCATTCCAGGGACTCCTCTAGACCTTTTGAAGCCTAAAAACCATAACTTCTCCCTTCTTGGCGTGGTACACCTAAGAGGTGAGCATATTTTGATATCCTTGGAGCCTCCTTAGCCAAAGGAGATACTATTCATTTCATTTTGTGGCTCACCAGAGCCTAATAATACCCCTGGACGCATGCGCTTAGAAGTTATTCTCCACCCAACCTCGGCGGGTTAAGGTAATAATAGGGATCCTCCTAGACATTCTACGTCTACGAGCCCTTACTTCTCCCTTCTTGGCGTGGTACACCCAAGAGGTGAGCGTATTTTGGTATCCATGGAGCCTCCTTGGCCAAAGGAGCCGCTATCCATTTTATTTTGTGGCTCACCAGAGCCTAATAATACCCGTAGACTTACTTTGTCTAGGTGATTATTATATCCTCACCTTGACGATGTAAGGAGTAAATAAGGGCTTCCCCTAGGCGCATGTGCTTAAGAGCCCTCAGTTACCTAGCCGTGCTGGTCTAGGGTTTATATATTGCCCACCACGGCATATGGGATGACCCCCTTTGACGTCATGCGTCAAAAGATCTTTCCCTTAGTCCACCTCGAAACATGTGACCTTCTCTTATTTCCTATATAAGGAGGTCTTTCTCCTTGTTTCAATTCACTGCACTCTCATTCTCTTAAATATTTCCTCTCTCTAAGCTTTATAATTCTCTCAAAAAATTTCCTCACCACATGGCCTCTGGAAGAATTCCTCTAATGCATTCCTCTCGTACCAACTTGAGCGACATTCTGGCGCTCCCGAAAATAGACTTTCCCCCCGAGCTTGACATAGAATCTTTCTATCTCCCCAGCTCCCTCTCTCAAGAAGAGGTTAAATAATTGGCTCAGGCCTTTGATACCAGGGGTGACTTTGAAGCAGTCGTACCCTCTCCTGCTGATCGTCCATGCAAATGGAATAGGTGTATCTGTGTCTTTAAGGAGTCCCTCCTCTCAGGGCTCCGTATACCTTTCCACAACTTGATATGTGCAAGATATGTATATATTTTACTATCAACTTTCACTCAATTTAGCCTTGATTCGTATTGATTTGATACTAAAAGATGATGGTAATAATGAATTGATTTGGATTGATTCTCATTGTTTCTTTGGATGTTTTGATAGGAAAAGGAAGACGATAAAAGAAAAAACTAGTGGAATGAAGCTACTAGGAGCAAGATGAATGAAGTAGAAGGATATATGGGGAATTCAGGATCTGACCTGCAGGTTAGGACCCCCTGAACCAAACAGCAGCAATGTCAAGGCCCTGACTTGCCATGTCAGGTCCTGAACTAACGAGATGTTGAAGTGTAGAACCAAGTCAGGCCTTAACTTCAATGGTCAGGTCCTGATCCTGGCAGCACTGTATTTTATTGGGCTTTCCTATTTAGTTTTGTTTTTGATATACCATCTTTTATTATTTTTATTCTTTTTAAAAGAAGCCCATTAAAGTATAAATTGAGAGTATTAGGGTTAGAAGTTGGTTCGAAAAAGAAAGAGAGGGAGAAAACAGAATTGGGGAAGTGGTGGATTGAAGAAGAAGACTGAAGGGATTCATCTTTACTTCATGCGAATGTGATCTTTTTAAAGTTGTATTCTCTTTACTTTAACTCTTGTGACTATGGTTTTATTTATTCATGTTTGTTGGATTTCTTCATCAATTATGAATAATTAATTCTTTAATCCATGGATTAGGTAGTATTCATTAGTTTATCATGTTGTTATAATTGATTTGTGATTTTCCTTCATTTGCTAATCTATCATTGAGGGTTTATACAATTGAAAGCCTGATTAACTTTTGATTAATTAGTAGGAATTGTAAGGAATCGGGAGAGAAGTTATAGTTCATGTACATGATATGGTAGACATATATTAAGAATTGAATCGGGAGATTAATACACATATATGAAACTTTAAATCCTTGGACCTACATGTTTACGGATATTCTTAGATCGATCATGGGAGTGACTTTTAAGGATATTTGTATACTATTATAGTTTACCTTGGGAAAGGACTTATTAACATAAGAATGATTGTTTTTAGCAAAATAAGAGATCAATATCACAATCAATGAAACTCATAATAGCTAATTGAAGATCCCTAACTCCTGGATTATTTTCTCTCATATTTAATTCACATTATTATTTATTTAATTAGTTTAATTAGTTGATATTCACAAAACCATAATTTATTCTCTACTCCCTGAACTATAAGAACACATACTTGAGATTGATTCATTCCCTTCCATGTGGAGACGATACTCTATTTACCACTATATTATTTGTGCGACCCAACTTGTGCCGGTTAGTTAACACAACTTCACTTACCGCATTCTCGCTGAGGCGTGTATCTCTCCGGCTCAGCTACACCCTAACGGGTACAAGATGATCCACACCTTCTGGGGCATCTGTAGAATGAAGGGTGCGGAACCAACTGTGGGAATCTTCAGAAGGATATTCCAGTTTAAAAGCTGCTCCCCGCTGGAAGGATGGATCACCATCAAACACCGCTACAACATACCTCTTATTTTTGTTACGGCTTCCATGCCTGAGTCCTTATCGGGTTGGAAGTCAGAGTATTTCTTTATCCGTTGGAAGACAGGACAATGGGAGTCCCAGATTATGACTTCTTTTAGCGCAGCCCACGACGGGCTCGCCAAGCAATAAAAGTTAAGACTCGACGAGATTGATACCGTGAAGATCCCGCGGGAGGGTGGATCTTCACTCCACTACATGTCTGTCCTTCGGATAGACAAATATCAAGAGATGGGACTTTACAAACTTTCCCCTGAGGGTAAGAGCTATCCATCACAATCTTTTAACCCATCGCTTTATAGTACTTGCATCCTAATGACTTCCATTTATTTTTCTTTCCCTGCAGTCTTGGAGCTTGCAAAACCTATGCTCTAGAAGAGGAGAACTAGGGCAGGAACTCCACTTCCCTCCTCCATAAAAGCCCGCCGCCAACGCGATGCTTTAGAATCTACTTCTCCTAGAGAGGATGTCGTCTTCTCCGGTAATTGGGGAATTCGTGCTAAGGATTTAATAGTGGGTCATCCGATGTTGGCCCAGGAGTGGTCGGAGGGGTCGATCACCCCTCTTGACAGGAGTACCATGGAGTCCCTGACTCCCTCAGAGTTTGGTGCCCAATGAGCTTAATCCTTGGCTGAGGTATATTTTACAATGCATAAATTTATTTGAATGACATATTCATTGTGATACTGACCTTCTTATTGTATTCTTTTTCCCCTAACTGAACTGCTTCTTCCAAGCTGGCATTCACCAATGAACAATCTGTATGAGGCTTCCGCCCAGAAGGACTTGAGGGCGACTGAATTGAGGGCTCGAATCTCAGCTGCTTCAGCCCAATCTGCTAGACTTCTTCAGGAAAAGAAGGACTTGGTCTTCGATGAGAGGTAAGAGGTTACCGCACTCAGGTGATCCCATACTTCCTTTCTTCAAACGAGTCCCGGCAAAAGAAGCAGGCGATAGCTGCTAGGACGCGCCCTCGGGTATACAATAGTTGTTGGGATGCCGTTATGGACACTCTTAACAAATAGCTACCCACTTCAATTGATATTGTAGAAAGAGATAATGCCCCCTCCAATACAGAAGATGAGGCTTAGTAGTTATAGGCCTTATATATTTCCTTTATATCCCTTGTATCCAAAATTTGCATAATAAAATTTCTTTTCAGAAGTCTGAAAGTCTTGAAATCCAAATGGTTTATCTTATTCATATAAATTCTCCAAAAGACGATAGCCTACTGATACCAGTACTTAAATATCCAATACTATATGGTCTATATGACCTTACTTAATAAAACTGATAAAAAGATTATGCACTTTACTCGTGCGCCAGACATCCTTCCTCTTTGGACAGGAAAAGATCCTCACTTAAACACCACTTGTAGTCCCCAAAGGCCTCCACGAATCGTCGCTTCAGGTCCTGGTAGCAACAGACTTTTTCCTCTGGCAACTTTTCATACCACCTATAAGCCCACTTCTCCAAAGTTAATGGAAGTACCTTACACTTGAGGTCTTCAGATATTTATGGTCCCAGACTTTGAGATAGCTCATGCAGATGTAGTATTGGATCTGTCATCTCATCATAATAAGGCAGACGACTGGTATCAAAACCTTCAAGTAGCTCCATGGCTTGAATCCTCTTGGAGAATGGGCTCCACATTCCTTGGTCCCTTCTATGTAGTGCCTGGTATGAGATGCCCGCATTCTTGGAAACTCCATATCTCTATCATGGAAGGATTGTAGTTTCCTCTCATGTTTGTCTAAAGCATATCCCTGAACCTTCCCTAAAGTCCCGCAGCATTAGCCTTCCCAGTAGAGCAGTATAGGCTGATCGCACATTCACAACCATGAAAGTTAGCGTCCGAGTAACACGATAAGAAGACGTACCTAAAGTGACAGCCAAGGGAGTACTCCCTTCTATCCAAACTTCCCTTTTAGCCAGACCGAATATTGCCCCATTGTGTTCATTCAGATGTATGTCCAAGTATCCTAATCGATGGAAGGTATCATAGAACAGAATGTTTACCATTTTTCCCTCGTCCACGAAGACTCCTTCCAACTCCATGCTAGCTATCTGGATATTGATTGTCCAAGGATGTCCCATTCTAGGTATAGTCCTTTGATCATCTTGCCTTTGAGAATCCATCTTCTCATGGTCATCTAAGTGTAATACATGCCCCTCAGTGGCTCCATTCCTAATTGCCTCTACTGAAAAAGCTCTCTCAATCCTCTGGTCTCTTGGATGAATGCCTACTCCATTCTTCGTAGGAAACTTCACTTTCAGATGATAGGTTGAGGCCACGACTTTGAACTGATGTAAGGCCACACTTCCTAATATTGCATGTAGGCTGATGGAGCTTTCACCCCCCATGAAATTCACCATCTGCACTGCTTCAGTAGAGCCTTGTCCTAGAGTGACGGGGAGCTTTATGGTTCATTCGATCGGGACTTCTAATCCATTGAACCTGAAGATTAATACAGCAGATGGAACTAGTTGACTTTCTTGATATCCCATCTTCAAAAAGAATATGTGAAAGAAAATATCCACATACGCTCCTATGTCCACCAACACTTTCATCACCGGAGTGGTGCCTATCACAGGCATGATAACTAGAGCGGATATTGGATCCCCTCCATATCCTTGTCATCAAAAGAAATTACATGGTCAATGCGAGCTCTCTTGATAGGTTCCCCTATGTTCAGAACCTCCCGGATGTAAGCCTTCTGCGACCAATGGCTAGTTCCATACATATTGGATCCTCCCTCTATGACCATAATGGGTGCCCCTCGAGCTTGGCCTCCACCTTGGGGATTGGGACCTCGATCCCTAGCCTTTCCTCCCAACGTATCCTTCGTCATGTACCTTGCTAAGCGTCCTTTCTTGATCAGGAACTCAATCTCATCCTTGATATTGTGACAGTTCTCAGTATCATGACCATAATCTTTGTGGAATCGGCAATAATAATTCTTATTCCTTTTAGTTGGGTATGACTTGATCTCTGGCGGCTATTTAACAAACGGTTCCTTCTCAATCTCCATGAGTATCTGACTCCTGGTAGTGATTAATGGAGAGTAAGTTGTCTTTATTCTCTCCAATCTCTTAGACGGTACCTTTACTTTAGATTTCTTCTGATCCTTCTCATAGCTTTCGGACTCCTTACACTTCTTCCCCTCTTCTGGGCTGACTATCTTCTTCAAGGTTTCCTTAACAGATATGTATTTGCCAGTACTGTCTTGTAACTCCTGCATGGTAGATGGCTTTTTCTTAGCCAAAGACATCTGTAAAGCTTCATTGGTAGTGCCTCGCTGCATGGCTACCATAGCCACGGACTGATTCAAGTCTGCTACCTGTACGGCTTAGCTTGTGAACCTGTCAATGTACTCCCTCAAAGTCTCGTGAGGACCTTGGACTATGTTCATCAAGGACTCCGAACTCCTAGCATGTGTCCTCCCGCTGATAAACTAATTGATAAACTTATGCACAAGGTCTGAGAAGGACGCAACTAATCTAGGTGGTAAACTTGCATACCACCTCTGAGCATCTTCTTCTAGAGTGGCCGCGAAAGCTCGACACTTGCCAGCGTCGTTGATAGGTTGCAGCAACAGGGAATCATTGAAGAACAAACATGAGCATTGGGACTTTCCCATTGTACTTCTTGATCGCGGGGATTTTTGCTTTGCGGGGGACTTTGGCCTTCATAATCTCCTCAGTAAAAGGAGGATCCAGATTAGCAAAATCTCTGTTGCCGCCTCCAGAAGTAGGTTCCCCAGTCTTGTGAACCCTAGATGTGGCTGTGTTTTTGGGCTTCTCTTTGTTTTTGTTCTCATTGGTAGTGCCTATCAATGTATTCCCTCAAAGTCTCGTGAGGACCTTGAACTATATTCATCAAGGACTCTGAACTCATAGCGTGTGTTCTCCAGCTGATGAACTGACTGGTAAACTTATCCACAAGGTCCGAAAAGAACGCAATTGATCTTGATGGTAAACTTGCATACCACCTCTGAGCATCTTCTTCTAGAGTGGCCGGGAAAGCTTGGCACTTGGAAGCATCATCGATAGGTTACAGCAACAGGGAATCATTGAAAGAACGAACATGAGCATTGGGATCCCATTTCCCATTGTAGTTCTTGATTGCCGGGATTTTTTCTTTACGTGGAACTTTGGCCTTCATAATCTCCTCAGTAAAAGGAAGATCCAGATTAGAAAAATCTATGTTGCCGCCTCCAGAAGTAGGTTCCCCAGTCCTGTGAACCCTAGTCGTGGCTGTGTTTTTAGACTTCTCTTTGTTTTTGTTCTGATTAGTTATTTTCTCCTTCTCCAAGAGCTCCTTCATTATCTGCATCATCAAAGTCTTCAGGCCTGCATCTGTTAATGGTTTGTCACCTTGATCTCTTTTCCCCCCTAGCCTGAGGGTTTGCTTTCTCTCCTCCTACAGCTGCATCTGCCCCATCTTTTTTTGCTTCCTCAGCCTGCTCCTTGTCGAGGGCCTCTAGAGTCGGCTAACAGTTATAACCTCTTCATTTCCCGTGCTTTTTTCTTCAATTCCTCTGGGGTTGGGTGGTGCGTCCCCATAGGGTTGTCAGGCTCAACGTCACTATTGGTTCGAGCGGTTCGTGCACTATAATGAGGTAACGTAACTTTTGTGTAGTAAAATCTTTGCTACCGCTTTCTCCGAGATATATTGGATAATGAGGTAACGTAACTTTTGTGTGTCAGAGAGCTTCTCCTCACTCCATAACCCCTGGAAATTTTCATTGGTTACCTTATGCGATGTAGCAGATATAGTTACGGGTCCTTTTGAGGCCTCCATCTTTGTATGACTATCCTCGCTATTCCATAAAGCTGCTCATGACTTTGAGTCTTCACATGGGACAGGTTCC
This sequence comes from Eryngium alpinum, assembly GCA_032274865.1. NCBI lineage: Eukaryota > Viridiplantae > Streptophyta > Magnoliopsida > Apiales > Apiaceae > Eryngium > Eryngium alpinum. The sequence goes on from JAUEJK010163505.1 coordinate 9,305, forward strand.
AATCCTTTGTAACAGGTCTCACTCTTAGTGAATCGACTAATAAACTTCTATACAAGATCTGAGAATGAGCATATTGATTGTGAAGGTAACCTCTCATACCATAGTTGTGCCTCTCCTTCAAGATAGCAGGAAAAACATGGTAGTTAGACGCATCTGTTGCTGGCTGAAGTAATAATTCATCATTAAATGAATTGCAACCTCTTCCACTGTACTTCTTTATCGTAGGAATTGTAATATCTTCATCTGGTGCTTTAAAGATGTGTGGACTCTTTGTCTCCTTCTTATGGATCTCCCCTTATGCACCCTTCTTCACGGTTCCCATGATGGCCTTGTCGATCTCTAACATCATATCCCTCTGATTGGCTTCTATTGGGGTTTCCTGACTCGCATCTTTATTGGACTCAATGATATAAACACGAGAATGAGCAGACTGAGGCAAATCAATGGGCGATGGTGGATCTTTGGTTGTTATAAAATCATGGGAAACTTTGCTATTGTTAATCTTGGGTTTAAGATTTTTACGTGTTAATTGCAAATCAATGGCGACAACGAGTTTGTCTCCTTCATACCTCAAGTTGCCCCCTGGGCTTTCCCATACACAAATTTCTCCATCAATGGCTTTATGTCCTGGTTCCCACAGACGGCGCCAAATGTTACGGATCAAAATATAACTCCCAAATTAGGGCATACCCGACTCTCGTGAAGGTCTGAAACTGATCTCCAAGCTCCTTGAATGTCCGCCGGAAAACCTGCAAAAACCAGTTGGGGGTTGTTCTAGCTGGGGGACTCGGGTGCAAGAATAAGTAATCTGAATGATTTGAATATTTACTAAATTAGAGCTAAACTTGCGTACCTGATTATGAAGAATAACTCCCTTTTTATAGGTGTATATTAGGGTTTCAGATCCCAATTAGGAATTAGAATCTGATTATATTTGGCAATTCTCCTTACCTTATCCCTCCTTTTCTTGCACCCCAAGAATATGAATCATTGACTAATTTACCTACCGGATTCATTCCTTTATTTAATATTAGGGCTTTCGCACCTCCTCACTAATTATTAGCCATATTGGGCCTTTTTCGTATTGGACTTAGTAAAAAATTTATCCCCTTTATAATTTGGACATCCTTGCCCTTATTTGGATCCAGACTGATCCGAATTGTACCCCTCCATGGTTTATTAGGCCGATCCCTATTTTTAGGCCCCTGCAAAAAGAAATAATTAATTTTTTAAACATAATATAATATTTATAAATAAGGTCAATGTAGGAATAGGGTTAATAAGTCCAGTGCTCAGTCAGCCCAATGGGCTAGTTTGCTCAATGGGCTTGTTTAGTCAGTCAGCCCAATGGGCTTGCTGGTCAGTCAGCCCAACTGTTTTAGCAGTACATTATATGGGTCTTAATGGCTGGAGGCCCACTATATCGATGGTCCAGCCAAGAATCCTATTAGGGTTCGGTTCTCAGGTTAATCTCCTATTACCAGAAGGGTTCTGTACACATATATAAGGTATTATCTTTACATTATTTTACACACAACATTATTCTATATAGATTACCCGTGACTGATTCCCACGCCGGAGGTAAATCAGCAGATTTAG
>JAUEJK010163606.1:0-10901 GCA_032274865.1 Eryngium alpinum
AGCCCATCAAGAAAAAGAGAAGGGTGTTCGCAAATGTAGTGATGGTCAAGAAGCCAAATGGGAAGTGGCGGATCTGCGTGGACTACATATCTCAACAAGGCATGTCTCAAAGATTCATACCCACTGCCTATCATCGACCAGCTCATCGATGCTACATCCGGTCATACAATGCTTAGCTTTATGGATGCCTTCACGGGGTATAATCAGGTGCCTATGAACCCGGAAGACATTCCCAAAACTTCATTCATCACCCACAGAGTGGTGTATGCCTACAAGTTCATGCCCATTGGACTCATCAATGCTGGAGCTACCTACCAAAGGCTTATGAACAAGATCTTCAAATCACAGCTCGGGCGCAACATGGAAGTTTATGTTGACGATATGATAGTGAAGTCTGTGATCGTGGAATCCCATATTGCCGATCTTAAGGAGTGCTTTGAAAACCTCCGTGCGGTTGGGATGAAGCTCAACCCGGCCAAATATACGTTTGGACTTGGTGCGGGAAAGTTCCTTGGATTCCTGGTTAGCAACAGGGGAATAGAAGCTAACCCGGACAAAATCAAAGTCGTCCTGGAGACGAAGGCACCATGGACGCAAAAGGATGTACAGAAGCTTACCGGACAGTTAGCCGCGCTTCGCCGATTCGTATCTAAGTTGGCCGAGCGTTGCCTTCCTTTCTTCAAGATCCTCAAGGGAGCAAAGAACTCTAAGTCCTTTTAGTGGACCGATGAATGCCAAGGGGCGTTTGAAGAGATCAAGCACTACCTCATCTCCGCTCCCGTTCTCACGACGCCGCTCCCGGAGGATCCCCTGTTTCTCTATCTCTTAGCCGGAGCCTTGGCAATCAGTTCCACTCTCATCCGTGAAGAGGAAGGCCAGCAAAGGCCCATGTACTACGCTAGTCAAGTCCTTAAGGATGCGGAGACAAGTTACCCCAACTTATAGAAGTTCGCCTTCGCTCTTATCATGGTCAGCCGCAAGCTAATGCATTACTTCCAGGGAAGAAATATCAAGGTGGTCATGGATCAGCCTCTAAAGAAGATACTACACAAGCTAGACATCTCCGGAAGGATCGTGAATTGGGCTATGGAGCTCAGCCAATTCTAGGTGGACTATGTACCTCGCACCTCCATCAAGGCCCAAGCCTGAGCTGACTTCATCATGGAGTGTACATTCCAGAGCCTTGTACGCCCCAGTGGGCGGACCCTCCGCCCATGCCAGTCATGGACAACCCATGCGCCCCTCAGAGTTCAACCACTAGCCAGAATCTTGGCAACTCTTTATGGACGGATCATCCACAGTTAAGTAGAGTAGAGTTGGGATCATCCTGATGAGCCCCGATAGCTTCACCATCCAATAAGCACTACGCTTCAAGTTCAAGGCCACCAACAATCAGTCAGAGTATGAGGCTCTTTTGGCCGGCCTCCGCCTCTCCGAGAGTTTGAACGTGGAGCACCTCCAAGTCTACAGTAACTCTCAGCTTGTCGTACGCCAGCTACAAGGGGAGTATATGGCCAAACACCCCACCACAATCCGTTATCAAAAGTTGGCCAAGGAAGTAATGTCTGACTTCTCAAGCTTTCGCCTCCACCAAGTGGATCGCACGGATAACATTGTAGCTGACTCCTTCTCCAAGTTGGCCACTTCGGACCTTGAGAAATTAGAGGGACCGGTCTACTTAGAGCACTTGGAGCACCCAAGCATTGAGAAAAACCTCCAAGTGTTGAACATTAATCAGGTAGTTAACTGGACAATGCCATATGTTCAGTAGTTTGCCCATAGGACTCTACCAGTGGACCACAAGGAAGCAGGTCACTCAATGCTAAGGTAGCTATATTCTTCTATCTGGACGGAGTCCTCTATCGTAAAGGCTTCCAAGATTCGCTCATCAAGTGCGTAGGGGCAGACGAAATGACCTTATGTATGTCTGAGGTTCATGAGTGAATGTGCGGGGACCATATGAATGGGAAGTCTCTCGCGTACAAAATCATAAAGCAATGGTACTATTGGCCTACTCTCTTCAAGGATTATATTGACTACGCCCGAAAGTGCAAGCAATGTCAATTCTGCAACAACATACCCAAGCAAGCCCCAGTACCTCCATCCTCCATCCTTTCTCCCGTACCCTTTACAATATGGGGATTGGATATTATGGGGCCATTATAACACCCCGAAATTTAATTTCGTAATTTAATTGTTCTAACTTAAATTAATTTCCAAATTAGGTGCTATTAAATAGTAAATATTTTTTTTTGTAAATTAGAATTTTTTTAAGAATAAAAAGATAATTGTTAAATTGTTTTTACTCGGTCAAAATTTATTATTGATACAAGATTGTGGACTAAAAGTGGGGAGGTGGTTACTTCATTATAGGAGTCCACAACGGTTATTAATAATAATTATGAAAGGGGAAAATTGTTAAGTATCTCATTAGTTCGCTTAGAAATTTTGTTAACCAAAAAGGCGAAGAGAAGAGCAACAATTAGGAGCAAACAACCTAACTTTCAATTCGATGTAACTGATTAATTTTTATACAAGTTTATGGCCCTGTGTTTCTATAATTTGTTATGTGCATGCGTTTACAGAATTATGTCACTGGTTGGATTTATTTTATTCTAATTTAACTCGGACCAACTTATGTGCTTTAGACTATTTTTTGTGTTTATATTTATATGTGTGTGATCATATATGAATTTGGTTCCTAAAGTGTTACTGCTCAGTTGGATTCTATATACAATCAAATTATACATGCACTTGTAGTTGGGGGATTGAAACTTATAAATTGTAATATTAGTTTAATTAGTGAACCTATTGATTGATTATTATATTAGCCTGACAATATCTTTTAGTGGCACTGAGCAATATCCTAATGTGTAGATATGTATAGTGTTTCATGTTGGCTAGTTGGATTTGTTTATATGAATATACATGTATATATATACTTATATATTTGTGTACTCCATGTGCGATCACTATCTTTATATAGCTCTCATCATTATAATTTTGATTTATAATGTCCAATATATTTATGGGTACGTTTAGATAATTAATTTGTAGACTTTTTATTAGTATTAAATTGGTTCACATGTGATAAACAGGATACAAATTTGGTGGCCACTCCAACTTGGAATTAACTTATTTGTTTTTCTGTTGTCTTTTTATAAACTACCTTATTTCTTATATTTATATTTATTGTACTAATGTGAGTTATATGTATGTAATTCTCGAAACTATTAATATTTATACTATGAATGTCTGATTTTGGTGTATTTAAAATTATGTGTAGCAATTATTTATTAAAACTAAATAGATACTAATTTTAAGTAAATATTATTTGAATGTTACTAATTATCCTTGAACTGCTTATTATTATTTCTTTTAGACTATAAATAGATGTATATGTGATCCACATGGCCCTGTTCTGCTAATTGTTGTGGTACACATATTTAGGAAATAGTTTTCTGTTAATTTATTTTTGAGCAATATAGATTTGATACTAGTGAAAAATAAAAGACTAAGAAATCATAATTCTTATCTGGCCAGAAGTGTAAATGTGTATTAGAGGACTGTGCTTTCAGTGGTAGTTATTTAGCTGGTTAGGACTTTTAATCAGGCATGAATTATCTCCCTTCTCAAATTAAAATTGCTAATATTCGTATATTTATTCTCATTTAAATTCTTAAATTTATGCCATTTGTACTCTAGTGTATTCTTATATACACATTTTCCTGAATTTATTCAAGCTTCTTATTTTGGAATTATTACTGCCTTACTCATTATTTGATTCGTTTCGTATTTGTATAATTCGCTTTATTCGTTTGAGCTATGAGTTTGGCAATAATTTTGTAACTTATATGTTGGGCTCTTAAACCGATCTGTGTGGGTAAATCACAGACGAGTTCATTGGTTTTGTACGGGTTTTGGTGAACTCGGCACTAACTTGTATCAGTGTTGTGAGCATACGAGCGCATATCTAGAGTATGGGACGTGAGAATGTCAGACCATATTTGTTTTTGAGGAGTGCTTTGTGCATCCTATTATTTCTTCTCGTGGATAACAGGATAAGGAACATTTTTATAGTGCTTCGCTCAGTTGTGTACTACTTAGCACTAGTTTCTATAAGAGACCCATATTTGTACCGACCCTTATTATTTTCAGCCTTATATTTGATTCGTATTGCTTAGTATATTCGATTCGATTTGCTTAACGCTTTACAACTCTTTATAGTTGTTATCGTATTTAGAATATTTATAATTGTTAAATATTCACATTTGTTTCACTCGTTATTTGTACTCTATTTATTGGCTTTCGTGTTGGTACGGCACGAACACTTTATTCTTTTGCACTTTTATTATATTCGTACTGGGCTTTTGGCTCACTCGTATTTTCTTCCTTTCCGCAGGTAGACCGGGGAATTCAGGGAGTGAATGAGTGCCACCCGAAGTCTAGTTTCAGTTTTTCATTTGTTAAATAATTCGAGGAATTTGTTACACTCGACATTTAATTCAGACATTGTTTTTATTTTATTTTATTGGAGTTTCAGACATAATTTTGTTTCGCTAATAAATTTGGAGCCTTTACTTCTAGCATTTTGTATAATTTATATTTGTTAGTTCCTGTGACCTCTACTCGTAAGTGGGGTGTTACAGCCATTCCCCTTGGCTCCAGGCCGTTTCAAGTTTCTGATTGTGGCCATCGATTATATGACCAAGTGGACGGAGGCTAAGGTAATAGCCAACATCAAAGAGTCGGACTGCCTCAAGTCCTCATTAGCGGCCCCTTCCAAGAGTTCTTGGCGGACTTCAATATTGAGCACCGGACCTCATTCGTCTCCCATCCTCAGATAAATGGCTAATTAGATGTTACCGATCGAAGCCTAGTTCGTGGGATGGAGAAAAGGCTATTTGACTCCAAGGGCAAGTGGGCGAAACAGTTACCCAAGGTCCTCTAGTCCTACAGAACGACCCCGCGGACAGCAACCGTGGAAACTCCATTTAAGCTGTGATATGGCACGGAGGCAGTCATCCCCATTGAGATTACTTCCCCCTTATTTTGGGTTGTCAACTACTTGGAGGCTACAAACTCGGATGGATTGAGAACTAATCTCGAGCTCCTAAATGGGCTCCGCGACCAAGCTGTGGTCCGTATGGCTGCCTACAAACAAAAGATAACAGCCCTCTTTGGCAAGAAAGTAAAGTCAAGGCACTACTCAGAAGGTGATTTGGTCCTAAGAGCCACGGAGGTATCTGACCACACCAACCAATGCAAGTTGTCCGCTATTTGGGAAGGTCCCTACAAAGTCACAAGGGTAATACGTCCGGGAACATATAAACTCGAACGTAAGGATGTACAGAAATTTCCAACACCTGGCACGAACTTAGACTCTGCAAGTTCTACCACTAGGCTTTCTAAACGCTTAGCCCTTTTTGTACTATATTTTTGTACCCACCTTGCAAATTTATAAGGCACCATTATTTGAAAATTTTGTAATAGGCTACGTAAATTTTAAGTTTTATTACAAAGTTATCAATTGGTCCGCCCACCACGGGTCCGGCCGCTATTGGATCACATCAATGTCTCAGTTCTGTCATGGGGTTCAACCATTTGTATCGATACTCCAACTACTACAAGCTCCATGAGCTCGGACCTCCAAGGTCTCCCACGGACGGCGTAGGGACCACGGTCCCTTAAGTCCTAAAATTTTAAGCAAAGGACAATCGCCACCCTAAGAAAGGTGCGCGGATCCCTACCAATGGACTACCACAAGTCCGAGATCCAATAGGATCGCAAACGCGTGGACTCGGCATAATAACGTCGCGGACAGTCAACCTAAGTGATCACTTGTCGCCTAATCAAGTACACGGATCCGTACGCGATTTATTCAAATTACCACTCTAACACTTTAAATGAGCTGGTCCACATTAATTAAGCCTTTGGCAAAGTATAATGGCGCAAATACGCTAAGGCCAATATCCCTCCGCAATTCACAATCTAAATACTTGACTTTATTCAAATATATTTGCGTAAGCAAAAGACAAAGTAAAGACGAACATTCATTATAGAAATAAAATGAACCACTTGCATAAATATTGTGCAAAAATAATCGTCACGGAGTACAAGTCAAAAGATCGATGCAAAAGCATATAGATTACACAGCCTTTGGCCCATGAGCAAGAAAGAGTAAAGTCCTAATCTAAGGAGCCGCAGACCCATCTGTATCCGCGTTGTGTGAGCCTTGGTCATCGACCGCCTTTTGAGACTCGGCCTTTTCTTCCTCGACCTCGGACTCATCCAAGGCGGACGACGACTCCGATTCTGACTCAGACCCCTCAGCAGCCTCGGACGGAGGATAAAGCACGTCCATTGGAATTTTATCCGGGCCTAGAGCTGCAGGGATGTCCGCCCCTTTGGCGCCATCCGTCTCCTCCATCTTGGCCAGCTCAGCTACCATATATTTGGAAAAGTAACGTGCCTCGGAGGAGACGGAGTTGCCTTCACCAATGAAAGAGAGGCATGAGTCATAACCCATTTGAAAGGACAGACCCGCCTCCTTGTTCACCACCTTGTTGAAGATGTCGGACCCTATGAATCTGTGGACGACATTCTTGTAGCTCTGTACGGAGGAGAGCTCAGCGACCTTGGTTTTGAGGTCTGACAGCTCCTTGTCCTTGGCGGACAGCTCCTCATCCTTGGCGGAAAAAGCCAGCTTCAATTCACTCCTCTTCTTATGGAGGGCATTCTTGGCCATGTTAGCCACCTCCAGGAGCGTCCACCGGTTCTCAGCTTCACCACGAGCCTTCCTCTCCAAGCACTCCACATTCTCCACATGCTTATTTAGGAGCTCTATTTGCTGCTCGGCCGAAGAAGCAACGGACTTGGAGGTATCAATACTACGCTGGGCGGATTCAAGTCTTAGGCACTGGTCGCGCATCCGCTCCACTGATCCGCAGACCGTGGATACCAGTTGCACGGATAATACAAATAATTAGTGCGCAGACGATTAAATAGTCAAATGGAAAGTTATAAAAGGGCAATTAATGATAGTACGGACATAGCTTACCCTTCCAGCTTGGACTTTCAAATGGCACTCAATCGCCATATCCTCCATCAAAGCGTACGTGGTCATGTCCTGGGGAATGGCGAAAGCTTTCAGACAATCCAAAGGGTTTTTGGTGTTGTTTCTTCAGCAGCGAGCCAACCCACATATCCCCCGATGTCGATGGTGTAGGTGGAATCCGCATCATGGCTCGGACCAGCTAGCTCCATTATCCGCGGACACTTCCCCACCTTGAGAAATCCGGGAGCAACTTCAATCTCCTTCAGCACATAATTCTCCCAATCTACACTTGCCGGATTGGGACAAGAGTTAACTTCAGGTGCGGCAGTGGTAGCAGCGGGCGGACCCTGAGGGGACGGATTATGTGGCGCGGACCTGTGTTCCAACACTTGAACATCCGAATCCGTCTGTTGAACCACCATGAACGGATCCGGCTGCTCTATCTCTTCATCAACTAGATAGCGTTCGTTGTCCGCCACCTTCTTCCTTACCCTTTTTATCTTGGGGGTGCCAGCCTTGGTACCGGATGAGCCGCCCGCCTCCGGGGCCCTCTTCTTAGATTTGCCACAATATTCACATATAATACAAGACAATATATGTGAATATTGTGGCACGCTCGGACGGACAACTGACTCAAGGGAGAGGATGCGGACGCATCAGTGCATCTCATACTTACCCCAATAATCGTCCGCCCGTGTGACCATTGCGTCCAACACAAGGGATGTGTTACACACGAATAAAAGAGGCAAATTTAAAGATAAAACGCGTGGATGCAACCATCTGCGCGCTCCCTTACAACGGTCTAAGGGTCCGTGCGTATAACCATGACACCAAACAAAGAAGGCGCGTCACGCACGGACAAAGGTATCCTACCACAATGTTACACGTACACAATGCGTATCATGATTCCATGCACGAATCTAACTCCCACGGACGGGACTAGCACCTAGAAAAGTGCATAAAACCTAAGTGTTAGACCCCAAAAAATGTCCCAAACTCCCGGTGCCACCGCCTAAGCCCAGATTCCGGCATCGGAGCCACCACTACCTAACCCATATTTTGACGCCGGAACCCCATAATTTTCGGCGTTGGTGACGAAAAAACCCCAAAACAGGCCAAAAACTAGCAAAAAAGCAATCAAATTGCTCGCAAATGTGAGTACATGCAGGTTATACGCATAATTTAAACAAAGAACACCCCAAAATCATCTAAATCATGCAAAAATCAAACCAAAAATTCATTTTTTTTCCAAATTCAAACACGCGAATAACTTGAGATTTCGGACTTTACCTGGAAAATAAATTACACATTCGAACTCCTTGCGAAAAACCGAGCAACCGTGTGGCTTCAAAACCCAAAAATAACAACTTGAAAATCGCACGAAATCTCCTTAAAGTGGCAGTGTTTTTAAAAAAGTGAAGAAATGAGGGGAGAGATGGAGTTTTGGGCCAACCGCTTAACTTCGGGTACACGTGCAACCCGACTCATGCGCGCGCACACACGTTACCTCGGTACTCGTGCCAATCATATGCTACCAACCCCACTCGCGACCCTTCACCCCCCCCCCCCCACATCTGCAACTATATCTAACTCACCACCCCACATCCGTGTGTGGCCTATACCCCTAGTCAAGGGTATTTCCGACTACATCACCCACAAAAACACGCCAAGTGTTATAGCCTCAACCTCATCCTAGCGCACGGATGCTCACGTCCGCGCCCTAGTCTTGGGGGCACCCTTAAAAACATGTCAAATGTTCTAGCCTCAACCTCATCCTAGCGCACGGACGCTCACGTCCACGCCCTAGTCTTGGGGGCACCCACAAAAACACGCAACTCTTCTCTCTCTACTCCCTCATCCCACTAATTGTGGAATAAGGGAGTGGGGGGCAAATGATAGGCCCAGTCCAACAAGGGCCCAAATCCAATACACCCACCAAGGCCCAATGCCTAAAAACCAAGCAAAGGTCTAAACCAATATAATGGGCCGAAATAACTCAAGCCCAAGTCACCTCATGGGCTAAAACCAGTTGGACCAACCACGCCATCCGCGCGGACGTGCACCTTACGGACGTGCGGACAGAGCCCTTGTGGCCATTTCGCCATCCGAGTGGGCGAGTTTGCCATAACACGGACGTGCGGACAAGTACCCTAGTTCGCGGACACCTCCAGACGGACCTACTTACCACGCGGACGAAATAGATCACCCATGTCACGTGCCTCGCACGCCGCTTCTGTCAACATCACCCACGTGGGTGGTACGTGCCATCATGTGCCACGCACGTGGACAGGTATCTATAAATATCCCTTCACTTCCAACGGTGAAGGGGTTACAAAATTCTCACTATTCACTCTAAGATTTCGCTCTGCCTTCTCTCTACCTTCTCTCTCTAGAATTTGATCGGAGTTTAACAGGAATTCTAATTCTCTCGCCGGATGTGTCCCGAAACCGACAAGACTTCGCGCAACATTTTTTGTATGTTTGAAGACTCGTACCCAGATCTAAGGCGACCTTCGGACAGAAAAGTAGACCCGGACAAGTACGAGCGTTATCAGTACGCTAGTATTAAATATAATACCATAAATTATTATTTATTGATATGAATTATTCATTGCAGTCATTACTTTCTAGATTCATGATATGACAAATATTAACTACATAACACTAAAATTATTTAACCATTGGAATTTCTTGTTCATAGAAAAAACGTAACCTATAATTACGATAAATGATCCAAATAATTGAACTTCCATCAGCTCTAGCAAGTAACAGAATCCATCCCAGAACCTAAAATCGTTGGGAAGAATTATTAACAAAGAAGTTAAAACATTATATTTGTGGCTCTGTTTAGTCGGCTTACATGGAATGCAATTTATGTAAGGATAAGGAGGGAAAAAATAAGATTACAAGGGATATGTTAAAAAATATGGAAGAGATATAATTTTTTTATGAGAAAAATTGTGAAGAAAATGATGAAATAGATGAATGTTTATTTTGAAACGTAAAGGAATAAGTGCTAGTTTGACTACAAAAGAAATGAATGGATATATATATATATATCAGTTCAATTTTCATTTCATTCCTCAGTCATTCCTTTTCAAAAAGAAATCAAAGAGTTGTAACATGAAACCCGTGCTCGGTTATAAGATTACAACGTATTCCATAATATACAAAAAAAATTGACTATGTAATATAAATAAACAAAAAACTAAGGATTAGTTTAAATATAGTATGGGTGAACAAAATCGAACTGAACTGAATCATTTCGATTCGGTTTATTTATTTAGAACCGTAAAAACTTTCGGTTCGATTCGGTTTTTTAAAATTCGGCTCGGTTTAGACCGAATAGACCAAACTTGTAATATTAAAATAATATATAATATATATTACATATACAATAATTAAAAAAAATATATTATATTACATATATTATTATATAAATTAAAATTATTTAATTATATAATAAATAATTTATTTATACAATAATAATTTATATTATATATAATATTTTTATATATATTTCGGTAGTAGTCGGTTCGATTCGGTTCTCTTAAATTTTGGTTCAGTTCAGTTTTTTCTGTAATTCGGTTCGGTCCTAATATTTTAGGGAGTTGAGTTTTCGGTTTTTCGGTTCGGTTTTGGTTTTGGACCGAACTGACCGAATGTTCACCCCTAAAATTTAGTAAATTTTATTTTTAAATATAAATCTTATTATAAATTTAATTTATACAAAGACTTAAGGATAAACTATAAATAAAAAAGAAAGCTTTTTTACTAATTTAATATTATATTATTATTTATTTATTTAAGATTACTATTTGAAAAATTATATAAATTTGATGTA
>JAUEJK010163816.1:0-10897 GCA_032274865.1 Eryngium alpinum
TAATTGCCAGAATTTTAGACTCCCATTTCTGAGGCAAGGCTTTCATAAACTTGTTGTTTACATCCTTCTTTTCATACTCTCTTCCATAAGCCTTCAAATCATTAATTAACCTGTTAAACCTGTTGAAGATTTTACTTAAGGTTTCACCTATAAAGAAACCATTCATAGCTCTGAATAACCATTTGCAGCTTATTTTCCCTTATAGCAGCAGTACCATCGCAGATAACTTCAATAATATCCCAAACCTCTTTAGCAGTTTTGAGGTTTAAGACATTGTTGAGCATATCTTCATCTAAACCTTTACAGAGAATGACAATGATCTTTCTATCCTTCCTAACTTTCTTCTTTTCTTCTTGAGTGAAATCATCTTTTGATTTAGCAATTAACTGTTGAGAGATAGTCCTACCATCAACAACTTGCTCTAGAATAAGCTTTTTAGGAATTCGAGGACCATTATCCAGATGATGAATGTAATCATCATCTATTGATTAAAGATGAATTAACATCCTTTATATCCAAAAGAAATATTTCCCTTTTTCCAAAAAGGAACCTTATTTGTATATACAGACATTTTCAGAAACTTTTCAAGCTTTTACTTTAGCTACTTGCTCTGATACCAATTATTGAATACAATGAACTCATAAAAGTTTTGTAGAGGGGGATGATTATAAAACTATACTAGATTTTGGAAATTTCTGCTTTAAACAAAACTAAACAAGCTACACAAATGAATCCACCAATAGATGTATGAACACAAATAAGATAAAGATCGACATAGAGAAACTATATCAAAGTATAACTTTCATTAAACTTTGAAGGTTTTCTGAGAAAAGCCAAATCAGCTTTCTCAGCTACAAATCTGTTAATCAAAGCAGCTTCACTATGACAAAGCAAGCTAGAAATTACTCTCTATTTCTTTTACAAAACAGAGATTCTCTCTTGCTAAGTAATTTCTCTCTCTCGTGAATTTTAAGCACACTAACAACTGAATACAAGTGTCTATTTATACATAGGGAAATAAAGATAACTACATCCCCGTATGGTGTGGACCACAATGATGTTGATAACCTTTTTCTTCTTTTTCCATTTCCTTTTTTGCTAGCCACACTTTGACAGTTATACTCAGGACCACAAATTCCATCCAAACTCTGTTAACTTTAAGTATCCTCATATGGTCTTCATTTCCCCTGATGCAAGTTTCCCGTCCGGGTATAAGTAGTTATCCTTGTATGGCTTCAATACTTGAAAGACTTTACCCTGATGACTTACTAGATAATTCCATGGGGCAATCTTCAATTTGTAATCACGTTCTTTCCTTGGGACAGATTTCAATTTACCTGGATTACAAGTCGACAGTTGTATACTATTGAGTTTACAAGGTCTTTATTCACTATTGTGTTCCTTCTATCCTATACATGTATGAACACTTACTGGTTCTCAAATATTAAGACATCATCATCATCAGTTTACTAAATCAATTCCTAACCGGGGGGGGGGAGTTCCGTATTGAATGTCCCACACAATATGAGATACACTTCCTTCAAACTGTGTGATATAATATGAGACATCCTTTGAATACAAAATAATTGACAAGTATATATGATGAGAGAAATTTGAACTAAAAAATAATATACTTTCTTGGGATACCATAAGCGTGCAAGAGATAATTACGAAACTTGTAAGAATATTGGTATGAGCTATACAAAGAAGTTATATACGAGTTAGCTGAGACGTATATAAAGGAGATGTGCACAAGCATAGGAACAGATGCATAAAAAGGCTCGGAGGCCATTATCAACAAACAAAGATCAGCAAGGAAAATTATCAATATTATAAGCCATGTAGGGTAACATGAATCAAACCCGAGAAGGTTTGATATAGACCAGATAAGGTCCGATATGGACCGATGAGGTTCGATATTGACTCGACGAGGTCAGCTATAAATCTGTAGAGGTCCAATCTAGACCTGATGATGAATTTTGTGAGATGAACTATCAAAATGTATCTCCTAGGAGTGTTGCGCCTACAAAAATGTTAGAAGTATCCTAGGTGTTAAATGCCTAAAAAGATATGGAAATCAGTAGGAACCAAAGCACTAAGAGAGCCAAAGGCAAATAAAAGAAAACCTTTTGTCATGTAACGCTAAGGCGGTAAGAAGCTAAATGTTAATAGTGCTATAGGCAAGAAAATTAAAACCCCTTTGTGTGAAATGCCAAGGAGGTACTAAGCCAGAGCTAATAGCACTAAAGGCAAGAAAATTAAAACCCCTTAGCGTGAAACGCTAAGGAGGTACTAAGCCAAGCGCTAATAGTGCCAAAATGCAAGAAAATTAAAAACCCTTGTTAGGAATAATGTATTGACTAATGACGATGTACTAGAAGTAGTATAGAATAAAATTGCTCAATACTTGTATATATTATAAAGAGTAAAAAGATAGAATAAAGTTATTTGGTGGAGCAAATAAACTCATCAGGGAGATACCATCAGGCAAGAAATAAAGCCTCGTGGGACAATTTTAGTCATCATGGGAGAATTGGCTATCAGGGGACAAATGATCATCAGGGGAGTAAATATTCATCAGGCCTCAATTGATCATCAGGGGAGCTAAGTCCTATATCAGGGGAGCAATATCTTCAGGGGACTTTGGAGTTATGCCAGCTGTATCATCAAGATTTAATCTGATGAAGAAGCCTCAATTCTGTTGGTGATATTGCAGAATTTGGAAGGATGATGGTGGTCCTAAATACATGTGTCAATTCTTGTTTAGCTAAATGAGGAAATGAGGGATATGGAGTGCAGTCTGTCAACATCAAGTGGTCCATACTAAAAGATAAATTAGCTGGACAAATTGAGCAAGCTGTGCACATGTCAGGGGACTTCTTGTAACCTAATTTCCTTAGTATAAATAGGCACATTGTATTCAGGAAAATGTGAGATTTTCATAGTTATTATTATGAGTGAAAGAGAGAAGCTTTGTAGTCATTTACAGAGAGCTTTGTAGTTATTTCTTCATTGAGATATATTGTAGCTATGAAAGCAGTTTTGCTTGTTCTAAAAAATTATTCAAAGTTGAATGAGAATTAAACTTTAATATTTCTTGTGTTGGTTTTGATTTCTGCAGTTTATTACTTTTGTTCTTCATCTTCAATTTGTAGTTTGTTCATCTTTGTTGTGAAAAAGGTAAAAAGTTTTACAGAATTATATTCATCCCCCCTCTCTAATTCTGATTTCAATGACATATTATTTATAACAATTGGTATCAAAGTAGGAAGCTCAAGTAATTGCTCAAAAGATCCTGAAGATGTCTTCACATAACAACAAGGTTCCTTTCCTTGAGAAAGGAAAGTATTTCTTCTGGAAGCAAATAATGCTTATTCATCTCTCTTCCATTAATGATGATTATATTCATTATCTGAAAAATGTATAAGAAGTTCCTAAGAAGCTTGTTCTGGAGCAAGTTGTTGAGGGAAGAACAATTCCTCAACACTTGGTGGTGAAAATAAGAAAAGAGATTACTCTAGAAGAAAGGGAAAAGGTGAAGAAGGATAAGAAAATCATTGCTATCCTTTATAATGGATTGGATGATGATATATTGAATAATGTTTTAAATCTGACAACATCCAAAGAAGTCTGGGATACCATTGAGGTGATTTGTTGTGGTACTGCTATTGTAAGAGAAAACAAACTTCAAATGTTGATCCAAAGCTATAAATGGTTTTTGCACAAGAGTGGTAACACTCTTGGTGATATCTTCAATAGGTTCACTAGGTTGATCAATGATCTCAAAGCTCATGGGAAAGTTTATGAGAAGAAAGACATAAATAATAAGTTTGTGAGAGCTTTGCCTCTAGGTTAGGAAGCAAAGATCTTAGCAATTAGAGAAGAAAGGGATTTGAAAGTGATAACTCTTGAAGATCTTTATGGAAACTTGCAGACTTATGAGATGGAGATGAAGCAGAAACAAGACATGATGAATGACTTTAAGAAAATCAAATATGTTGCCCTGATGGCTCAAAGAAAGTACAAGCCAGATTTGGAACCTAGTTCCCTGATGAACAACCCATCAGGGGACAAGAGGCAAGACAAGTCAGAGGAGGAAGATGATGAAGATGAAAAGAGTGATTCTGAGTCTTACACTATTGGTGAGCTTGAGGATATGGATGATGAGTCTGTTGCTTACCTGTAAGAAGATTTTCAAGATTGAAGCTGAAGAAGCCAAAGGGAGCACAGAAGCCCTTTGTAAAGGGATCAAGGGGACAATAAAAATATAATTGACAAGTCAAAGATTAAGTGCTTCAAATACAATGTTATGGGTCACTTTGCAAGTGGGTGTAGATCAAAGGAAAGCTTAAAGGGAAAAGGCCAATCCAATGATACTGACTATTACAAGAAGAAGTACTTTAATTTGCTCAACTCCAAGAAGAAAATGGAAGGCTCTCATTGCTGAAGAAGGTAAGGATTGGGCTGAAAGTGATGATGAGGAAGAGCCAAGAATGGAATACACAAACCTTGCAATGATGGCTACAGAAGTAAGTGAAGGTTCAGCTAATAAGGTACAACTTGATATCTCCCTTGATATGACTAAAACTGATTGCTTAATAACTATCAAAGAGATGTCAAGTGAAATCAATGATTTATATAAAAAATTAAAAAGTGCCTTAGCTGAGACTGAGAGAGTCCAACTTATTATTGATGATCTTGTTGGGATTAATAACCTTCTTGAAGAAAAACTGTTGAGCTATTCAATACTTGAAAATGAAGTGGTTTTATTAAAAAAACAAACTAAGTTGTTCCGAGCAAAGAGAACAATGGTTTAAAGAAAATATGAAAGGGAGAAAGAAATCACCAAATAATAGTTTAATTCGTCACGAGTATTTGTGAAATCAAAAGAAAAGTCCCATTAAATCCAGAACCAATGGACTTGGTTATAAAACTTTTTCTACTACCAAAACCAAGGAAATTGAAACTGGAAAATTTGGATATCCTAAGATAACTACTGTATTTGTTAGCTCTACACATGAAGTTGGATCATGCTCCACAAATTCTAAAGATCCTTATAATTCTAAAAATAAAGAATATAAGGATTGTGGAGGAATCAAAGCTTTTGATTTTGAAAAACTTGAAGGAGATTCAATCTTCTCTAATTATTCAAGTTCATATGAGAAAACAAGTACATTAGGAGACTCAACATCAGGGGAGGATACAAACATTGAAAGTAAAGTAAAGTCAATTGAATATCAATCCAGTTCTAACAAGTTAAAAGGGAAAAGATTTAGAAATGGTAAACGTGGAGTTAACAAAAATAATAACTATGCTTTTATTCCAAATTCTCCTAGAAAAACTTGTTGGAGCTGTGGATGTGGTAATCATTTATCTTTCAAATGTCCTAAGAATGTTGATGGCAAAAAGGATAAAAAATCTGCAATCAACACTATTAAGCAAGAATAGACAAATAATCATCCATAAATTAAAAAACTCGTAGCTCCTAAATCTAGGAGAATTAAGCCTAACATCTTGATTAAAACTGAGAATGATCTCTCCCCTGATACTATCAAGCCTGTCATATCGAATCCTGTAGTTAAATATTTAGTATCCAAACAAGTTTGGGTGCCTAAGGAGACTTAATCCTTTTTCAAGTAAGAGCCAAGAGTAATCACTTGTGGATTCTTGATAGTGGTTGCTCAAGGCATATGACTGGGGATAAATATCTTTTGTTAGATTTATTTGAAGAAGACGATCATATCATTTCTTTTGGGGATGACAGCAAAGGGTTTACTCTTAGTTATGGTATGGTAGCTAATGGTGATGTATACTTTGAAGGAGTAACTCTTGTTGATGGACTCAAGCATAATTTGCTTAGTGTAAGTAAATTAGGAGACAAAGGTTACCTGACAGTGTTCACCAGTGATGGTTTCAAGATTAAGGATCAGGGGAGTGGCTAGGAAGTTCTCTCTGGAGTAAGAAAAGGTAATATCTATATTGCTGATTTAGATTTTGCAAGGGGGGAAACTTGTTTGTATAGCAAAGCTTCATCAGAGGACAGTTAGATCTGGCACAAGAAGTTATCCCATTTGAATTTCAAGACAATTAACGCCTTGGTAAAAATGGATCTTGTTTATGGGATTCCTCAATTGGAGCTTTATCAGGATAGTCTTTGTGGAGCTTGCCACCAAGGAAAGCAAAAGAGATCCTCTTTTGGGAGCAAGATTCGATTCAGTGCAAAGAAGCCAATTGAATTACTTCATATGGATTCATTTGGTCATGTGAATGGAATGTCAGTTAGAAGGAAAAGATTTTATTTGGTAATTGTTGATGAATTCTTAAGGTATACTTGGGTAAAGTTTGAGCACTCAAAGGATAAGGTAGCACAACAAAACATTGAGCATGTGAAGCAAGTTCAAACTGAATCTGATTTAAAAGTAAAATGTTTTAGAAGTGATAATGTAACTGAGTTTAAGAATTCTGTGGTCAAAGAACTGTGTGCTGATGATGGAATAAGGCATGAGTTTTCTGCTCCTAGAACTCCTCAACAAAATGGAGTTGTGGAGAGGAAGAATAGGTTTCTAAATGAAGCAGCTAGAACTATGTTGTGTGAAGCAAAAATCTTAATATATTTATGGGTTGAAGCTATAATGACTGCATGCTTTACTCAAAATAGATCATTGATCACATAGGCTCATGGAAAGACTCCCTATGAGATTATGAATGGAAGAAAGCCAAACATTAAGTTTTTTTATTTGTTTGGATACAAGTGTCATGCATTGAGGAATTTTGGAGAGAAAACTGGAAAGTTTGATTCTAAAGCTGATGAGGGAATCTTTCTTAGGTATTCCTTGACCTCTAAAGCTTATAAAGTTTATTTATTCAGGTTGCAAATTATTGTGGAATCCATTTATGTCTCATTTGATGATCATATTATGGCTAGACTTCAAGATGAAGGTTTCTATGATGTACTGAGATTTGAGAATGAAGATTTTGATGAAGATGATAATGAAGAAGCTGATGGAAGTACTCCTGGTGAAGTTCCTTTCATTCCAAGTCCAAATGTTGAAGCTCCTTCAGGAGAAAATGAAAGGAGAAATTAAGAGGAAGCATCAGGGGAGATTTCAGCTTCTGGGGAGAATGGAGCATCAGGGGAGAACACTTCAAGAAATATTTTGTTACCTGATGCTAGCTCAAATCAAGGGGGAGCTTTTGAAGGAAGTCCAAGCAATAATTTAGGGAGAGTAAATGCTAGTCCAATAAGGGAAAGGACTAGGAGCAAGAATGTATGGTCAAGAGATCATCCTAGAGATATGATCATTGGAAATCCATCTTCAAGAGTTCAAACAAGGAATGCTTCTGCAAATGAGTGTTTATACTCTTGCTTTCTCTCTCAAATGGAACCTAAAGTTGTGGAAGAAGCTTATGCTAATGCAGATTGGATTCTAGCTATGCAAGAGGAGCTCAATCAGTTTGAGATGAATGAAGTTTGGAAATTGGTGCCTAAACCAATGTGGAGGGTTATAATTGGTACCAAATGGGTTTTTAAGAATAAACTTGATGAATCAGGTGTCCTAACAAGGAATAAAAATAGACTTGTTGCTAAAGGTTATTTACAAGTAGAAGGAATTGATTTTGATGAAACCTTTGCCCCGGTAGCAAGATTGGAAGCCATTAGGATATTACTTGCTTATGCAGCTCATTTTGAGTTCAAGGTATATCAAACGGTTAAAAGTACTTTTCTCAATGGAAAACTTGAAGAAGAAGTCTATGTTCAACAACCTCCAGGTTTTGAGAATCCCAAGTTACCAAATAATGTCTTCAAGCTTGAAAAAAGCTTTGTATGGATTGATGCAAGCTCCCAGAGCTTGGTATGATACACTGACTTTCTTAACTGAAAATGGATTTTCAAGAGGAGTTATAGAGAAGACATTGTATTTCAAGAAGCATAAGCACAAAATTATCTTGGTTCAAATATATGTTGATGACATTATATTTGGTTCCACTGATAAAGGTCTTTGTGAGATATTTTCCAAGCTTATGCAGAGCAAATTTGAAATAAGCATTATTTTTATGGATTGCAAATCAAGCAGTCCCTTGATGGTATCTTTATTCACCAGAGGAAGTATGCAAAGAAATTATTTAAGAAGTTTGATATGCTTGATTATAAGGTTGTAAAAACTCCCATATCATCTGCTTTATAGATGGATCCTGATAAGGATGGAAAGGATGTGGATCCAAAGGATTATAGAAGGATAACTAGATCACTCATTTACTTAACTGCAAGCATACCTGACATTATGTTTGCTACTTGTTTGTGTGCCAGGTATGAAGCAAATCCAAAGAAGTATCACCTAGCTGGAACCAAAAGAATTCTAAGATTTGTTAAGGGAACTCTTTACTTTGGTTTGTGGTATCCAATGGGAATGGATTGATCTTGTGGGCTATTCTGATGCTGACTATGGTGGCTGAAGAATTGATAGAAAAAGCATAACTGGCCGTTGTTAATTTCTTAGAGGAAGAAGCAACATTCAATTTCCAATTTAACTGCATAAGTTGAATACATTACAGCTGGAAGTTGTTGTGCTCAAATTTTGTGGATGAAGAATTAATTATAAGACTTTGGATTTATTTTCAAAGGAATACCAATCTTCTGTGACAACACTAGTGCCATTTCCATAGCTAAAAAAATGTGCAACATTCAAGAACCAAGCATATTGACATCAGGTATCACTTCATAAGAGAGCATATTTTTAATGGTACAATTGAATTGCATTTTGTTCTAACTAATGAACATATTGCAGACATGTTCACCAAAGCTCTTAATGAAGGAACCTTAAATAGGTTGGTAGGTCAATTGGGAATGGTAAACATGAATTCTTGAAGTCAAGATCGGAAATTCTATTGTTTAGATATTTGATGACCTGATGAATTGACTTAAGAATTTATGTTTGTACTTGAGATGTTTTAATGGTTTTCTAAGAGGAAATGAATTGTTGTCATGATTGTTATTATCTTTGAATGCTCAATTTTAATTTACAAACACTTTAGAATATATTTTGAATAAATTCTTGTAGCCTATCTCAGTCCCCTGAAGACTGAGATCGGGGGAGAAATTACTTGTAACAAATTAAATGATAATTTAAAATTAATTGATTAAATCGGAAATGATTCAGTTAATTAGTTTAGAAATAACATTGTTAGGAATAATTTAAGTTTGTAAATTAAATTTTTTTCATCCAATAAATAGTTAATCAAAATCAAAGGAAGATAATTATACTCATTAGGGTACAATTCTCTCCCCTGATGAAGTTAACTATCTGTGGACTTTTTAAAGCATAAGGGTATGACGGTAGTTAACTAACTTCTAAATATCAACGATTGCCAGTATTGAATCAGGGGACGAAAATTGAATAGTTTAAATATGTTTTCCCCAATTTGCTAACACCTTACGCTTTCTGAAATTGTAAACTGCAGATTTCTCTCAAAGCAAACCCTTGTTTCCGAAAACTTTTCTCAAGTAAAGTTTCCCCAATAGTGATTCAAAGGCTCAATAATAATTTTGTAGTACCTACAACTAATTTTATAGGTTTTCCTGATGCGACAGTTGTGGATGCTTGCTTTAAGCTTATGATGGAATATCTAATCAACTCAAAATACTCAAAGGCAATCTTCTCAGACCCACCAATCTTCAAGAGTGTGCTTATTGAAGCTTGGAGTTCTGCCAGGTTCGTAGCTAGTGAGGATGGAGTAGAAATTATTAGGATAGAGTTTGATACGCACGGACAACAAGGTATCATTATCCATTCTTCTCTAATTGTTGCTTTAGGACTATCTAATGAGAATCTATCTGCTTTTCCTTCTGATAGTGATTTTCTAGACTTCCTTAAGAATGAGGGATATGTCTGTGAGGATCCTGATAACCTCAAGTTTAAAGATCTTAAGAGGGTTAATTCTAATAGGGAGTTGTCTTACTTATTTGATACCTTTACTAGGGTATTTGCTGCCAAATGCTCAAACTTTGAAGTAATAACATCCTTAACTCTTAGAATTGCATATGCTATAATAAGGAATGTAGATATTAACATTGGTGAAATAATATTCAATTCCCCACATGCGGCTCACGCCATTCGAGGTTATTTGGTAATTAAATTAGGAATAGTTAAGAAAAGGAAAGAAGAAGTCTATTTCCCTAGGTTTATTACCATGCTACTAAACCACCAATTGCCAAATTTAGAGTTACCTGAAGTGACTGAGGATAATGCTAAGGACTCATGCATTTCAAGTCCAAGTCAGGGGACAAAGTTGTTCTCTGATATAATCAAGAAAACTGCAATAAAAGCACCATATTTGTTACCAAGCCATATGGCAATCTTCCAACCTCCACAACTTCTTCTCTTCATGCAAATAAGGATCAGATGCCTACACAATCTGATTCTACCCTTGATGCACCACTTATTTCTCTTAAACAATCCAAAGCCAAACCTGCAGTCTCTCAAAAAACTAAAGGCACAAAAAGACCAAGTGGAGTTGTTTCACCATCATTAACTGAGGTGGTGAGGGAGAGGAGCCCCGGGAGACATAAGGGCAAGAAGATAAAAGGTGTGGGCAAGAGTGTGAACTGTTCTCTGTTTACCCTAAATTCGGACTTAGTTTAGATACTAAGAACTTAGACACAGTTTTGTCTTTTGTACATCAGTTCGAAAGAGAAAACCTTATGGATGCCAGAGATAAAGTCTTCAGCATATCATACGTTGTAGCTTATGCCCTGACTAATAGTCATCACAGCATAGATTACAAAAAATCTGAATATATCAAATTAGAAGATATTTTTTCAGATATAGGATCTGCAGAAGAGAAACAATTCTCTGAAATCAGTCCTTTAGAGAATTCTTGGGCAATAGATATTGCCAGG
>JAUEJK010163926.1:0-10894 GCA_032274865.1 Eryngium alpinum
CAAATTTATAAAATACATATTAAAATATACTATATATAATATTAAATATAATATTTAAAATTATAAAATTATAAAAAGTTAATGAATAATTTGTGGTCAAAGTTGAAAAAAATCAAAATAAGACTATTAATATGGGACGGAGGGAGTATTAATTATATATACAACTAATATGGTGTATTATTATAGAAATAGAATTATGAGATATACGTCTCTAATATATATATATTTAACTCTATTTTTTAGTGCTAGAGTAATTTATATACTTAATGGTGAGTGAAAATAAATTTTTTGTTATCGGGATAGGAACAAGGTTACATATATGACAATTTTAAATAATATTATATTGATCAAGTGTTGTGGATTCAGTCGTGTGTAGATAATTTGAATGGAATGAAATACGAATAGAATGAAAAGATTTATAAAATAAAATAAGAAGAGAAAGTAGTAAGGAGATATGAAAAATACAATTTTTTTTATTGGAATACTATTACTTGAGTAAAGTTCAAATAATTATGGGTTGGTCTTATTCCAAGATAGCAAGGTCGGGCGTTTGATCGAACTTACTTTCATATAGATGCTTCATGGTTGTCGTCTTAGTCTTATCATGTAATGAACTAATGACTACGGAAACAGTTAAGATACAGATACTTCAGAAAAGAAACACCAACATATCCCAAAGTAAAACTTCTTCAGTTATGAGGAGTTATTTCTCATGTCTACCATTTGTTTACAAGTGAGAATTAAATATTTAATAAAAATTATAAAGAAAACAATGATATTATAAAAAATATAATACAAATCGATGTTCATTTGTTCTAATTTAATTATAATTAGAGGAGAAAAATAAATAAATAAAAATTTATGAATATATACTAGTTTATGATACTCTAGATTGTAGAGTGAAGGAATTTAGAATGAAATATAAGATTGAATTATAATATAATAATTTATTCATAATCTTCATTACTTCATATCTAATCATAAGTTTATATTACGATCTAATCCCATTAATTTTAAAATAAAAGACTCATTTTTTCTTTTTCATGTTGA
This sequence comes from Eryngium alpinum, assembly GCA_032274865.1. Lineage (NCBI taxonomy): Eukaryota > Viridiplantae > Streptophyta > Magnoliopsida > Apiales > Apiaceae > Eryngium > Eryngium alpinum. The sequence continues at coordinate 1,051 of JAUEJK010163926.1, forward strand.
TAATATTCATTACTTCATCATTCATTTTTCTGCTTCTTTTATATTTTTTATTTTATTTTCTCTCAAATCTCTCCTATTTATTCATCTTAATTAAAGGAATTCATTCGTCTCGAAGCCTAATTTGCATCCTATTTTTGGTCTATTCCATTGAAATCAATGAAACAAGACCTAAAGATTATTTGATTGATAAAGAAAAGAGCGTATGACAGCATTAATTAGAACATAGATACTGTTGGCGGAAGGAATGGATTGGATAAACTATGATTGGATTTAGCTAATGCCAGCGATTGGCGAACTGCGCCCATGTTATTTTCCTCGTTTCATGCTCTGGCCTGTATTTAATATTTAATATATCAGACAGATGTGATAAAACTCTAGTTGTAATCATATGCTATTATTCTTAATTTTACAACTGACATTACTTCTTTACCAACAGATTTACATGTTAGATTGCGTACATTTTGCTCTATAAGTAATAAAACAAATCTTCGTATAACACCTTTTTACATGTTTTTGTCTGACAGTCACCGATAAAGTTTGCAATTTGGATGTATCTCAAAATAGCAACAAGGAAAAGAAACAAGAGTGCCTTTGAAAGTAAATGCTGTTAATGATAATATAATAATATCCTCTCCGTTTTGAATATCGAGAAAAATATCCCCATTAAGGAAGTTACTTATAGTATAAAAAATGATGACCCCCCAGATTCATGTAATTTAAAAAAATTAAAAAAAATAATTATAAAATAATAATATATTATATCTTTAATACTACGTACTTAGGAGCATCAGTCACTTAGGATTTTCAAAAAGACACTTAAACTATTTTTAACTAAATAGTCATGTTTTATTTTTCAAAAAAAAAAAGAATAGTTGTTAGATTTTGACCGATAATAAGATAAGTGTAATATTTAGAGGCAATTTTAGTTGGAGAATAAAATTACGTTTGTGTTTAAAAGTCAACAAAATTCTAAATTATAGAGTTTACTGTTTTTTTCGAATAAGAACATTTTTAATTAAATATAAATTTATTTAAATAATTAAGAAACAATAATAACCGTTAGAGGCACTTATTGTTACAAACCTTTTTTTTCATTAAGAATAATAATTTATCCTCCGATTTATTTAGGCCGAATTCATAATCTGAATGAGATGTCAAGCTCATAATTAATATAAAAATGGACCCCCCGGATTCATGTAGAGCCAACGTGTCATCCACCAATTCTATCATTCCACCTCACTCGAATTAGAGAGTCGGCTTATAAAATTCGGACTCTCTATCACTACTGTTTCATTAATTATAAATAACAATTATAAACAATTTATAAGAAATAGTATATCAACTTATTGAAAAAATTAAATCTATTTATATTTATTTACAAAATTGAGATGCATAAAATTATATTACAATAAAATTTTAATAAATTAATTAGATTAAAATTGAAAGAATTTATTAATTAATTAAAATATTACATAATATATAAATTAATATTTTATTATAATATAATAATCTATAAATTTATCAAGGTAATTAATTATTTATTTTACTCTATATATATACATAATATTTTAATATAAAGATAATGATACATAAGATTTAAAAATTAATAAATAATGTTACAATAATAAAATTTGATGAGTAATATATATTTTATAAATTGAATAAATAAAAGATTATTTATTTATATATAGTATGAGATTTATATATTCTAATAAAAATATATTATTTTATAATTTATATAAATTATTAATTTGGTGTGTAAGATTCGAACTAGAATTAATAAAATTTATTATTTAATTAAAATTATTAATTTATGAGTATGATTTAACGCTCTTTACTATAAGCTAAATATGATCTGGTTCTAAAGTTGGATTGGATTGGGCTGGCAGAATGATAAGGTGAAGATCAATAGTATGATAAGGTGTGTCCGCTTGAACATTGTTAACCTCTGGATCGGGAAGTTTTTGGTCAACCTCTTCGGAATCGGAAGAGGAGGTACTTGTGTGGTCACTGATGTCCCAACTTTCATCTTATTGTTTGTTTTTATATTAGTTGTGTGTAGTAAAGCCAATAAAGTAATGGATGGTGTATAATTATTATTTTTTTACTTTAAAACTACTGTCAGACTCTCCTTGTTTATTTTGTAGCGGTTCAGCTATTCATCCTTTGCCAAATGTTCTATGTAACATGTCTTCCTTCTGTCTATCCATCAGCTTTCTGTCAGTCCATTGCGTAAAGGTTGGTTGTTTTCTTAAGGCTGGACGCGTTGTTGGTACAACCCTATCTATGTAGAAGTACTGTATTAAATGAATGAGTTAACACACTTAATGTTCGATAAGATAAATTTTAAATTTTTACAAATATTAAACTGGATGGGTGCTTACCACAATGAATCCATGAAGCAGCGAAGTATTGCTTCTTTGGATTGATCAGGCATGCTCTGGAGGCTATTCTTAAGTAATGCATGAGGAAATCGTACCAGTTGTAGTCACTGCATTTGTTGATGTCGCCCGTGAATCCAATGATATTCTTGTCTGACATATCCATTTGTTGACGGTTGAAAGAGAATGGAGGTCAGCATAATGAGGAAGTTCAGTTTGAAGTTGTGATTGACATCATTTGTTCGCTTGATTTGTCTGGCCACCTCTTTCACTATTATCTTGTGAGGTTCTATGCATCTACTTTTGTATTGTTTTCTCCAATTTTTTCTGCCAGATGTATCATCGACTATATGTACCCATTTAGGTCCTTTTGGTAGACCCAGAATTTCATGAACATCATCTTCAGTTATGGGAATGTGTCTGCTATCTACAACTTGAAGTGAACATGTGGTGCTGCTAAAGTGGTACACCAAATAGTACCCTAGTGCTTGTGGATAAGATCTTATCCTGAAATGGAGAAGTGGTTCAAACCCCGTGTTTACAATCCACTTTTTCTGTTCGTCAGATAGGCGATGCACAACCTTCCTTAACAATTTTGTTTTGTGATGCATCTGTAACCAAAACATGAAATCCTTTTTTGATTGCATGACAACCCTTTTCGTTTTGCCTCTTGTTTTCTCTGGGTTTCTTTTCGTTGTTTGTTTTTTGCTATGCCTTTTCATGTTCTCATAGTTATCTGCTTAAAAACCCCCAACTTCATTTTAAAAGTATATTGAAACCAAGTAGTTTTAAGTAGAATTTTATTTTTGGTAGTTTCCACACCCATCAAATTTGGGCATAGTTACCGGGGAATGGTGTCCTTACATGTAAAACTGAATCTACTGGAAGCGCAGAAGAAATGATCAAATAAGATCACCCCAATTCAATAAAAATTACACACTTATACCTTTATAAAATCACTAAAATTAGTACCAACAGCCCACGACCGGTCTTTTTTCGGACCGGTCTTTTTGGATAATGATACAGACCAATTTTTTAAGGTAAATGATCTAGTCCCAATCGATTTTTTACGAAAAATAAAAGACCACTTTTAGGATCGGGACAAATTTTTTTTCGATCTTTAACTGGTCTTTTTTGAATTTATACGGTCTTTTTGATAAAACTTAATATTTTTCGGTCTTTATTTATCAAATTCAGGGACCACATCGGACCGGTCTGGATATTTTTAAAAGACCAATTCTATCAATCTTTTTAACGGTCTGATCCTATCGGTCATTTTTTGACCGATTTTTTTTGGACTGGTCAACTGGTCCTTTTGTTCATCTCTACTTGTGATGCGGTTGGTGATGACCAAATTCTCCCATCCCTCAACAAAATTAGTTCGTTGCTACTCCCAATGAGAGTCACTCTGCTTGGTACTCAACGTAGCACTCCAATTTCATATTTGACGCTATATAAAAATCAAACCACCGACGTTTGCCTCTTTCATTTACCAAGACAGCACTCACCAGAGATTCTTCATTACTATTTACCTCCAAACAGTGTTTCTCAATAACATGTAAGTCGGGTCGAGACCTGTGCAAAAGAAAGCTGGGCAACAAGGACATGATCTTATATGTTTAAGATCGTTAGCCACACGATACATCCTTCTTGATTCAATTCTTCATACTGAACGACAATCGGTGGAGGCAAAAAAAGAACGTATCGTATAAAAATATCAAGCGCGTCTAAATAAGAAGGATCATAAACATGACTCTTTTTCGGCACAATTTCCGTCATAGCAATCGGATGAGAAGAAGGGGACTGTTCGCCCATTAGAATGCGTCCGCCGTCTGAATCTTAATCAAACATCGCACCGTAATCTTCCTCGTAATCACACATAATACAAGAAATTAGGGTTAATTCAGGAATTGGGCAAGGTCGCCCGTTAGAATGCGTCCGCCATCTGAATCTTAATCAAACATCGCATCGTAATCTTCCTCGGAATCAGACATAATACAAGAAATTATGGTTAATTCGGGAATTGGGCAAGGTTAGGGTTTTAATTGCAGAGGTTACAAGCAAGCTGTGGAGATTGGGAGAGTTTAGTTTGGGCGCTCTTTTCTGTTTTCAATACTGGATAAATACGGTGACCGAAAATAGCCGTTTGAATTCTGAAAATTCCAAAACCCTTCTGATTGTTTACTCTATCTTTTGCAATTTAGATTACTTGCTTATCACTATTAACAAATTGCTTAGTTTACTTAATATAAGTAACAACATATATATCTTAGTCTATGATATAATCATAAGATGTAATAATATTATTCCAACTGCTATCATACGAAAACATATCATCATTAATTCTATAGATAATAAATTATTTTTTTATCAAATAATTATATTTTTTAGTTAATTTAAGCTTCTCGGCTTTTCTTGACCGATTTTAAGTACGTTGTGTTATTAAATAAAAGAATTTTCACTCTCTCTCTCTCTCTGTGTGTGTATATATATATATATATATATATATATATATATATAAGCTGATTCTAATATGAATCTAAATAAAATTCTATCTCAATGTGTGTGTGTGTGTGTGTATATATATATATATTGATTTTAATATTAATCTAAATAAAATATATACGTGCGTATTAATATAAATCGTCATATTTATAAAAATATAAGTGAAATAATTTTAAAAAATCGTTAAATAATTTAAAAAATACTTAATTTAATTGTTATTAATTCAAATATAGATAAGATCATTTATTAGTTATTGCTATATTATAGTCATATAACAAAGAACCTATCCTACTTGCAAAGTTGTTACCATAAAACGGAACGAAACTACATACAATTATCCTACCGGTAGAGTTGTTAACATAAAACAGGATGAAAACAATATGAAAAATCTTTTGGGACTCGGTATTAAATATCACTCAGTAATTCTAAATCGGTCTCAATGATCATTTAATCCAAAAATTAGAATACTGTATAATAAATAAATAATACAAGTTTAAGCTTCTGCAGAAGTGCCACAAATGCACATATCACATAGAAGCAACAACAGATTACATGTAAAACTGAATCACCTATTAGAGGCACAAAAGAAAAGTATCAAATAAGATCACCCTCGTTCAATAAGATTACACACTTATATCTCTATAAAGTTACTAAAATTAGTACCAACAGCATACGACCATGATAGCATGCTATCCGCTGGTGATACCTCCTCCGCACTATTTGTTGTTGACGTCTGATCTGAGCTCTTCATTATTGATGTCTCCTCTGCATTCTTCACAGTCGACACCTTCTTTGTTACCCCAATTCGTGGTGGTATATAAACTTGCCCAAATTTTCTTTCTAGTGCCTTATGACCTTTGGGATTATCATTAGAAATTTCACAACTGTAGCAAAAAATATAGTCGTAGAATCTGCAGTGCATAGTGTCGCATGATTGAGCCAATTATGGGAAACCTCAATTCGTATGATGGATCTAGTTCAGCTTCCTCTCCTGACCACTCCCTGCTTTCTGCACATTTGTTAATATAAATATTGCATGCATGACATTGTTCCTAATATTCTATTTCGCAAGCTTGTAAATCCAAAGTTCCCCTCTTTCCGGCATAAATTTTCTACAGGAACGCGCAATTAAAGTCTGAGACCTCTTATGGAACACCTGGTGGTCAATGATTGAAAGGCAATTCTTCGGATGCAACTTTCCGTAACAACTGAAAACAGGACAAGGAATTTTGAGAATCATCTATTCAAGCTTTGAGGATATGTATTTTGAGATGCAATCGGAACAATAGAAGTGGTCACATCCTTTAATGGCGAAACAATTTTCATATGGTTTTTCATTCGTACAGATCTTGCAAATAAAAGACGGGTGAGAGAGAATTGAATTATTCATTTTTGAGCTGTTAGAAAATAACTCAGGGTTGTATATCGTAATTTTAAGGTTTTCCGTTGGCTTCCTTGGGTTCTTATATAGATTTATTTTTCCACTTCCTCAATTATATTCTAATTTGGAACTCGATTTAGGATTCTTAAAAATAAAGTATATGGGCTTGCGGGAGATGAGTCGACTAACTTATATAAGAATATAAGTCGACTCTATTATTGGAAATAATCTACACAAATTCAGGAGGGGGCTTCATTTTAAATTAATATTAATTTATTTTTATTATCATAAGTGGAAAATAAACTTATATAAGAATATGAGCTTAAACTCATCACCCGTTTTCTCAAAGTATATTTAGACATATAATAAAATTTAGGTAGAAAATAGGAAAAGTAATGAAATTCACCTCTTGAGTCATGGTATATATTGGCCTCCCCAATAATCACCTAAGATCATTAAAATCAATTATCTTTCTTTCTAGGCCTTTAGGAAACAGACCCAAATCAATAGTAATGCACGGAGTTATTAACCCTATACTTTATAGAGTGATGTGTAAAGTGGGTACTGAACTTTGCAACAATCTGCAATGCGGGTACTAGACTTTTCAAGCTGCAGTTTAGGTAATTAGACTTTCCCTCTTTTTACAAATTTGGTACTTCTATTAAGTTTTACACTAACACTGTTAGTAGGTAGATGTAGTCAATAGTAGATGTGTTGGGTAAAAGTGTAAAATAACTGAAATGGAGGGAAAGAGGCAGCTAAATAAGGAGAGAAATTGGGTGTGTTGCTACTGACCTAAATAAGAGACATTGCAGATTTAAATCAAGATAAGGCTGAGTGAGAAGAAAGTTAGTAAGTTGTGATAAATAATATCATGGATTTTGCGAGATTCTTTGATGAATGATGCATATACACCTGAAGAATCTCTTCCTTATATTGGTATGTACATTATGAACCTGTTATTCTTCTTATTTGTTTTAAGTGCTATTTGACTTGACAAATGGAAAGGTATATATGTTTGTGGTCCCTTATTATGGATTAAAAATATCTTCGGAGCGTGGTGGAGAAAAGAAATTGATTCTTGAATCAGATTTCGCCGAGTAGTCCATACTGTGCTCAATCGCGACCCTAATTTTCCAATGGCTGAACTTGTTTCCTGGTTCGATAACCTGCTGCATGAACCCTAAACTGTTCCTGAGTTTGTCCTCGTTTACCAATTTGCTAATGAGGTTGCTACAAGATTGGCTGAGTTAAGCATAGATGGTGTCGTTGGTGTCAACGACCTTGCTCAATCCCCTTCTGCAATCAAGACCATAGTTGACAATGAGTCTTAACTGTTACCATAGGCCATAACACTATCTGCCTCATTAATGAATCAAGTTATGAACTATGCTTTGTTTGTAATTGCATTGCCATTGTGCAAGCAATTTACTTTATCAAATTAAATAAAGTTCTTATATAGTATTAATATGTTATCATTTTCATTTATAGTGTCCTCTGCTTACTTACTATGTTTTACAACTGAACCATTCATTATTCTGTACTTAGATTAATATTAAAAACATTTATAAACATACATAAAATTGAAATTAAGTCATTAACACTAATACAACTGCTACTAATATGCTATTACACTATTACACAACTAAATCAAGCCCCAATATACATGAACATCACAATTACAGCAGCAGCAAAGATCAACATCTTTAGGAACACATTTTTCTCTTCAATTGTGCTTAAACAACTTTCTGCCTCTATTCCAGCCCATTGATCCTTTTTAGCGAGCCAACAATGACTTCAGTGATGCGCTCACCCAAAGAAGGATCGATCCACCTAAAGAAACCACAACCACACCGCTCGAACACGCAACCATAAAACCTTATGCATGTATTGTGATCTGTCCAAACAGTTTTTTGAACAGCTAAATGCTTACATGCATATTGTCAAGGCATCACTTCTTCCCCTTCCTCACAAACTGTCGTTTGAAGCTTTTAGGAATACAAAATTTATTCACCCCTGTAATTTATATACATACCTGCCAACTATAGTATACCCTAACGATTTTAGTGTAAAACTTAATAGAAGTTAAAACTTAACAGAAGTACCTACTTTATAAAAAAACAAGGGAAGTCTAGTTACATAAATTGCAACTTGGAAAGTTGAGTACTCACATTGCAGATTGTTGCAAAGTTCAGTAACCACTTTACAAGTTACTCTACTTTATAGGTTCAAGTCCATGTGGCGGCACATGTGGAGGCAACTGACGTAGTGTGGAAGTATTAGGGTTTGAGAGACTATAAAAGGAACACTCAACCTCTAGAAAAAGGGTCTACAATCTGTATACATAACCATATTAGTTAAGAGATATCATCCATTAATGTACAGAGCTATTAAGCATGTGAACAATTGATGAAAGATATATAAAATTATAACTCGTTAAAACATCATCTATGTGAGGAAAAAAATAAGAAAAACAATAGAAAATTATAATAAAATTGGTATTATTTTATTTCATTCTTTATTTTTTTAATATTTTATTTTATACTCTTTTTTTAAAAAAAACACATAAAAAGTAATTAATTTTACCTCTAATTTTATTTTATTATCTAAAATCCTAAATTAAATACACTTCATAGATCTATCTGTCTATTCTTCCAACTTTATGTTGGTTCGAATTTTCTAATTATTATATTCTAATATACCGCCGTATAAAAAGTGTATAAAAGAGAATTTAATGACATTATTGTGATATTAATAATTAATTATTATTATTTAGAGATCAAACTAAATTTTAAAATTTTAACTATCATCAATTAGTAAAATAACAATTATATATATATATATATATATATATATATATATATATATATGGTTGAAGAAAAAATCCATCTAAAATGAATTAGAGAACCTATGCAAAGCATTGATCATACAAAATCTTAAGCCTCTATTTTAGAATAAAGGCGCGCTTACTGCAACCTTTTAACTGTTTTAGAATCTTCTAACATAAAATTAGTTGTCAATAATATATATCGATATTCATTAAAATATTTTCTAGTTCTAATTCAAAAATTTCATCACAAAATTAAATATATGTTTTAATTTTTAATATGTTGTTTATTTGTAACTGAGATTTATTTTTATTTAATAACATGTTTCTCTTATTTTTATATACTCTTATATTTATTTTAAATAATATTAAAAACTATACTCGTTCACATTTTTTAAAATTTTATTTATGTATTTAATTTATTTAATTTTTCAAATACTATATAAATTTGTTTTAGCATTGTTTCATATAATCTAAAGAAATATTTATTTAAATTCATTATTAATGAATCTTATGAGCATAGTTTTTTATTTTTTTTATCTTAACTTTTCATGTATAATTTTATTAGAATCTTGATACCAATTTCATAATGGAGCATTTATGTATTTTTGTTTTATACGTTACAAGCATTAATCTCGTGCAAAAACACGGACGACTATGAAATCTAATAATTTTTTTTATTTTTATTATATAAATTTTATTTATTTATATAGAATTTATTATAATTTAAATTTGAATAATAATTTAATT
>JAUEJK010164033.1:0-10893 GCA_032274865.1 Eryngium alpinum
ATTAATATATTTTTATATAATATTATGTTAGTAATATATTAATATTATTAAATTATATCCGATTAGTGTTCCGATTAATCCTTCCAATTAATCTCTGATTTTCCGATTAATCGCTAGGCGGTCACTCCGCCGACTAGGACCGATTAGCGATTTTTAGAACATTGGCCACAGGCGATATCCCTAATCTTATAAACATTACATGAACAAATCAACAAAAACAAAGGCAAGATCATACTTATAACCATCACCTATTTCCCACGTCGTATCGACACTTTTCGTTCTTCAGAAACTCACTGTGATGCACACCTCTTTGATGTCTAACATCTTTGAAAATCTCTTCCCAATATTTCTCCACCCTCATTGACTTCTGTTTCATCAATTGCTCCATCTTGTGCTTCATTCACGGTACCAAAACTTTAGATGTAACAACCAGATAGCGACACAAAATCTCCATAATCATCTTACCTTCATATTCATGATTAGCGGCATTATTCATGATTAGCGGCATCGTACAACTGCTCAATGCACTTAGAATCAAGAGGATTATAACATGTTATGAATTCCTCCGGATTTGTCTCTAACTTCATAGCTGTGAGTTTTAGCCGCTCAATAGCTAAGTCCATCTCATACAAACAATCTTCCTTTTTAAACATTTTCTCTTCATACATGGTAAAGTTCTTAACCACCTTCCCTCCCGAGGAATCTGAAAATTTCTTGAAATCAGCTAAAAGGTAAGTAGGTTCCACAAACAAATCCAGATGATCCCTAAATATATTCTGGAACATCGAATGTACTTGTTTCACATTAATCTTCCTTCACCATAATTTCCATAAACTTGGTTAACATACTAAAATCTTTATTTTCCAAACATCTTTCTGCAATCTTTGACAAAAACTCAGAAGGGGAATTCAACTTTTTGTAGTTGTTTTCAAGTAGCTGTTTCATGGTAATTTTTTCACCATCTTCATTAATAATTTGTATGGGGATATTATATGGTTTTGGTAAGAAGTAGTTGGGGCCAAGCAACAAATCAAAAAATGTTCTTTAGAGTTTGGAAATTAGAAGAGAACGATCTTCATAATTCCTAGTAATTATATCTCTCAAGATTTTAATAAAGACATCAAACTTACCAGGTTGATTCAGAAATCTTTCTCTAACATCAAAAAAAAAATCTGTAGTTTGGCCCTGGAGAGTAACCATAGCTATAGCAATCTATGAATAGACAAACACACACTATATAATATGCTATGTGTGTGTACATTAAGGAATTCAAGTAGGAATAGGATTTAGCTAAACCGTAACTTTTCAAATAGAAATATGATAATGATAATTAATAGTAGTAGTCTATAAAAATCATATCAGAAGACCAAAAACACGGAAACCAAGCGGAGTTTGAAGCGCAGGAATCAAAGAGTAGAGAATTGGTGCGAAACCCTAGGCAGCATATTCATGTGAGTTTTCTTCTTCCTTTTCTCCCAAATCGCAACTCTCTTATTTTTCACTAATTAGGGATTGGACTTCTTTCAATTAGCTTTATATTCCCCCTGGGTGCCCGCTTGCGCGACTCCATTTACATTTGCCTCTGATTTGCATAATTGATTTGTGGTGTTGTTGTTTGTACTGGAAATCATATCTCTGCATTATGCTCTGCCCTACAGTCCCCCTCGGATTGCCATCCAAATTTATTGTGCCAAATTTTAACTTGGGATGGATCAAAAACCTCAAGGGGAGACAGCCTGCCCACCTTCTTGACCTATGTGCTTCAGCTGTTGAATATGTACACCAACCAATCAACAGAATCAACTCCACTGTCCAATCATTGTCAAGCCTTAGCCACCATAAACCCGTCTTCTGTCAGATGGGTAAACAGAGATAAATCAGTCGGTTTCAGCAAAACTCCTCTAATATACTGGCCTGATAGAATTTATGGTTTCATTATTTTTTATCTTAATTTCGCTATTACCTGGCATTATGGGTTTGTACAATATGTGTCAGTGACCGATTTATGATACCAACTTTTTAGTACTGGGTTATTGTTGCATATGCTTTGTCATGATTATAATGGTATTTGTTTTACTTACTATAAGCTGTAGAATATTAGTCATTAGTAGTTCTGTAATTTTTTTTTTTTTTTTTTTGAGATATGTAATTTTGTTTCTTTACTTATCTGAAAATTGTGAAATTTTCCCAGTTACCTTGGCGCATCTAACTTGAGTTGTCAAAATGGTTTCTGGATTAATCAATGCCAATCCTATTGTATATGAGAAAAAAGAGCGTCGGCCTCGTACTGAACCTGTTGGAATTGATGATGAGTATGCTGTGGAACCTATTGACCAGCTGGAAATATTTGATATCCTCGCCATATGATTTCGATTATATATTCTATATGAATTATCTATTTCTAAATCAACCTAATTTTTGTTTTTTCAGTTGGTTTTTAGAAATGTATTATGTATACCAGTACCTGTATCAGTATGGGTGGTGGCACAGGAAAGTTTTTGCACAAGTAGTACTAAATCTAGACATGTAGATGCTGAAACTCTTGTTGGAATGTATGTTGAATATGCATATGAAAATATGGAAAGCTCACGTGTGTGTGTGTGTATTAGAATCTGGGAAGCAAGTTCTGAAAAACTCTGTGGATAGTTTATGGAGTGCAATAATATGTCAGTATTACTGTCAATGTGTGTGGACGTAGATAAATATATGTTTCCTTGACATTCGCAAATCATATTAGAGACATAAAAGATCCAGAGCATCCATATTCTTTAGAAGATTTGAAAGTTATTACAGAAGATGCAATTGAGGTAGACGACAATCGCAGCTATGTCCGGTAAGTTGCTTCTCCTGCCCTGTTTCAGTTATATAAGAAATGACAAGAACCTTGTTTAATATTGTAACTAAAAATCTTACAACTTGCTTTAGGGTTACATTCACACCAACAGTTGAGCACTGTAGTATGGCAACGGTTATTGGCCTTTGTTTGCGGGTGAAACTTATGCGCAGCTTGCCTTCTCGATACAAGGTATTATGTATGACCCTTTTTTTAATAATATTTACTATCTTTGAACTGGTCTTTTACGATTATGATAGAAAGTACAGAGGAGAGATGTACATAAGCTATTGAAGGTAAAATTGTATTTCTTCACAGAGGGAAATCAATCCCTGCACATGTTTTGAGATTGCTTCCGTGGATTACTTAATTAGTTAATTGCTTCTGAACATGTATTATAGCTCAATGGATTGTACTTGCCTTGTACTTCAGAAGTTATGGTTTGGTAAGGGAATCTGTATTTGGTTGGTATAACAGATCATTATTATGTGGACTCTTTTCTTCATTATTAGGGAATCTGTATTTGGTAAGGGAATCAATCCTTTTGTTATTCAACCTTATATTCTTGGTCATTTCTGATAGGGTCTTTAAGCATATAGATCTTTTAATAACATTCGTAATCTGTTATGTGGGCTGTACTTAAAATTTTGGACACAAGATGCTAGTCATTCTGCATGTATAACTTGATACTCTTGAATCAATATTTTATTAGTTTGAAAGCTTTCAGTTTTGTTGCTTTTGCTCTCTTTGTAACAAGTTGGATTTTCTAGGTGGACATCAGGGTTGCTCCTGGGACTCATGCAACTGAGGCTGCAGGTCTCTCTCTCTCACTCACTCATACACACACATACACGCGCACACGCGCATGCACTCACACAAAGTATGGTAAAAAATCACCCATTTGCATTTGGAGATTACCTCCGAAATAGTACACCATAGCTCAAGTTCCTGGCAATGATGAAATTCTGAACTAGTAGTAATGTTGGACAAACAAAGTCGGATAATCAAAAAAGATTGAACTTCTTGAGAAAGGTATAAATATGTATGCTTTTTACATTGCAGTGAATAAACAGTTGAACGACAAAGAACGAGTGGCAGCAGCATTGGAAAATCCTAACCTTGTAGACATGGTTGACGACTGTCTTGCACCATCATATGCTTGAACTTAAAGAGTTTGTTCCTGGTGATTTGTCGATGTGAACTATAAGGCTGTATAATACTTACTGGCATTGCGGCAAAACTTCTCTTTGTACTCATATGATAAGTTCAATTGCAGTTAATGAGCAGAGAGAGCCTGCAACTGCAGTTGACAATACAGTAGTAGATTTAACTCTTGCAACCTGCAAAGTAGGCTTGTCCTTTCTGTACCATTTACATCATAGTATACAGATTACTCCTACCTACTTATCTGATATTTTCAAGTACAAGACATTGCACCATGGAATCAAGTTTGTGGAACCACGGAATCAAGTGTTATTGCATTAGTTTTGTATTGGTTATGGTAGAGTTAGACTTGCTTTAGTTTACTGGAGATAGTTACATTACATAGCTAAATGAGTAAGTAGTTGTGGATTATTATTTGATCAGATCATATGTAGATTGATTACAAGAGTTAGTAACTAGTGATATAATAGACTATTATAAAGTATGAACGAGTTAGTGATAAATTGTCTTTTGTTTATGAATTCTGTCAACAACTGTGAAAGTAATTTTAGAGGTTCTACCGATAGCAGGCGTGATGTTCTGTTCCACATGATTACAGTTTGAACTATATCATTAGTAACTAACGTGATTATCCTTAGTATTAGCTACTACAATGTTAACTAGTGCATTCAGAATCTCCAAAGTATATAGCAGCAAAGAAGCATGCAGAAAGGTGATTGAACTGAAACTTATGAAGTAGTCTTTGTCACATAAGTCGTCAGATTGGACACGACACATAATATCGTTACTAGCCACAACTTTCTTGTGAAAAAAGCTCTTTTTTCATGTCACATTCCAGATTATCGGGAAACAAAATATACAGCAAATAAATAGCTTTGAACTTTGGCGAAAGTAATGATACGCTACTCAAATTATTTTTCAAAATTTCTACTAAATATGATGCGGCAATCTGTCTGTCAAAATATTTTATAGAATAATACTATGCGTTCAAAATGGATCAAAAAATAGTTCTGATTCATCAGGTCTATACTTGCTCTATGTAATTGTAATTTACAACCAATTTTAAATATCTTATTATTTTTTTAAGTTTAGATTTTTATTTTAATAATCTTGCATTTTCTTACCAGTTTAATAATCATGTTGGTACATTAAATTTACGTAATTTATTTAAAATAATTTACAACAATATGTTAAAAAAAAGAGTTGTTACATTGTTTATTAATTAATTTATAAAAAAGAAACTTAAGAGCACAGACGTCATATGCAATTTTGTTAATAAATAAATCTGTAATAAATTTTATAAACAAAATCTCATATATAAATATAGATATATATTTTTTTCAAGCACACAAAAGACACGATTCCATTTCCCATTTCTTGTATTTTGATTTTCTCTTTTGTTGCTAAATTCTATTTTGATTATGTGGCCCAAAAATGTAACAGAGGGCCCACAAAATGCTAGTCCTGCAACTGTAGTTGAAGATCAAATGTGAGGAATTAGGGTTTAATCAAAAGTTGAAGAACTTTTATCAGGTAAATCTTTAATCCCCAGATTTTATATTTTACTTCAAATTTCTTCTTTCCGAATTAAATTCCTGCAAAATCATTCTCATAATTGGAGTTCAATTTATGCGATTCAATTTGCCTGATATTTTTAGTTTCAAGACAAGAGAGTTCCACCACAACTACACACACACAAAAACACATAAGTAGTTTATGGCACCATGGAATCAAATGGTATTGCATTACTGGTTGAAATTTGGACTGGTTATGGTAGAGTTAGACTTGCTTTATTGGGAGATAGTTATGTATTTTCATGGGTTACAAGTAGTTGAAGATTATCCTTTGATCAAGGGTATCTGATTATATGTAGATTGAGTTACTGATGAATGATATAATATATTACGGCAAAGTATGACTAAGTTAGTAAATATGGTCCTTACTAAAATGGATGGATCACGGTAAATTGTCTTTCAAAGGCTTTTAATTTTGTTTGATTTATCTTTCAATAACTGTTAACTGAACTTCTTTTAGCTTTTCTTTTATAGAGGGCAACTAAAATAAACATGTTAGTGTATTTTCTTATGATATTTAAGTGTTTAATCTGCTTAATGAACTTATTTCACCTTCCCCAGTTATTATGATCAAATCCCGCCACAGCACTCTTCTCTAATAACAGGCGTGATGTTCTGTTCTACGTGAACAAACTTTGAACTATTTCTTTAGTAACTAACGTGATTATTATAATTATCTGATAATTTTGTTGGCAAATGTTCTTGTCAGTAAACTTTGTTGTCATCTTCCCAGAGCCAGGAAAAATTATTTGTGCCACTTGTAGATTGCTTTTTAAGCGGGAGCAGGAACGATGCAGAAATTGGGCGATTTTAAGCTGCCCCAATTCTTCAATTACCCGCCATACTTCACGTAACCTGATTTTCACCTTCTATATGTTTCTAATTTGCTCTGTTTGTGTATTCAGATACTCCTAACAGTATACTAATCTTTCATCAGCTTTTGTGTCAATCAGAATCTTTAGTCTTAAATGGCTCCAATTTTGTTGCATTGGCTGCTAATTAGTCTATGTGTTAGTAATTTGTTATACCGTCAAAAAAGTATTATTAATGGCTATAACTTTTGATGCATTCGGCTGCTAACTAATCGTACAAGTACGGTATTTGTTATAGCATCTAAAATGTAATATTTTTATCCTTCTATTGTATACTATATTTTCATCTAATCATTTGAGGCGTATTATAAAAGGCTGAATTATATTCAAACGATCAAACAAAATTTGTACAAGGTGTTAACCGTTAATTAGCTTTTGATTGTACATATATGAAGTGGAAGTTGTTCAAGTCTTGGACTTAACCGGATTCAGTAGACATCACGGTATATTAAACGACGTCGTTTGACTTATATATTCAGTGCTATTAATTTAATTATATTTCTGTCTATAGGTTGCAGCCAGTAAGGGACACTCGAGAGAAGCAGGTACAGCTGTGGAAGGAGCTCATACTTGATTATTGCAGAACAGAAAAGATATTTGTAATTGGATTAGAGGAAGACTTTCCGTTGTTTGCAAATTCCATGATTGAGAGTAAGCTTATTATTCTTGTAAGTATTATCTCTGAGGACAATTAAAAATCTTGTGTTACTTGCTAGGATGTTATTAGATGTTCCCTCTTCCCAGAAAGAGCAATACACCACACGTGAATGTATTACTTTATTGGCATGCTAGCTTTTTGTAATACAGAATACGTCGATGCACCTTGGGAATGTTAGGAACAGTAGTAATTGTATTTAGTTAGGCAATGAATTTGTGACGGTAGTATATGTGTATTTACTAGAATTTGGAATTTCTTCAGCGCTTGCATTTTATACAACTACAAATGTATGTTTGGTTCACTTGGAGTTTGTTGTGAACTTATTTCTCTCCGTAAATTGCTTTATTCGTTTATTATTACTGTTGGATCATGCTATTTTTTCCTTTGTGGCTGTACACTACAGGGTCTCTTACTCATGAAGCAAAGGATGCATTCCTCTCGGCAATAGTTTCGGATGGTTTCTTCTCAAATCTTACTCGATCATGAAACTTAAGGACTTTACTTTATTTCTTTGCTTTTCTGTTAAGGATTGATCTTAGGCTCTTATACTAATCCAATTGATAGAAACTCTTAGGTCTTAGGTGGCAAAAGATTAAGCGAGTAATTGCATAAACAAGTAAACAATTACAAACAAGGAGTAACTAATTAAAATGTAAAACAACCGAACTTTCCTTCGGATAACAGAGATTTTTT
Organism: Eryngium alpinum; assembly: GCA_032274865.1. Classification (NCBI taxonomy): domain Eukaryota; kingdom Viridiplantae; phylum Streptophyta; class Magnoliopsida; order Apiales; family Apiaceae; genus Eryngium; species Eryngium alpinum. The sequence goes on from JAUEJK010164033.1 coordinate 7,795, forward strand.
CTGAGGCTCTGCGCATTAGCAAATATATCATACATTTTCCAAGCATGTGCACACATTAAGTACAGGTGGTTTAGGTATAACTTTCAAATTAACTAGACTTCAAAATAGTAGAATGATCTAATGAAGGCTGAGGTGCTTTAGTGATTATCTTTTGAATAAGTTGATGAGCTAATTTCTTTCAGCTTGGGGTGGGTGGGTTGAGAAGAGAGTGGAGATGCTTCGTACAGTGATCAAAGCTGAGTCCACGATGTAAATATCCTTTTTAATATTCATTTAGGCTAATGCTGAGGGTCAGACATGGGACTAATCTCCTAAAAGTCAACTATTGTTTTATCATTACTCCTGCAATCTTTCAAACCCTGAAATTGTTCCATTTGTGAGAACTGAGAGGATAGACAACACATTGCCCGCAGTGGCAAGCTTTTATAGATTGGTCAATATATTCTTTCAGTAGACCAATTAAGTACTAGTTTGATTGGGAATTCTGATTCAAAATAATAAAAGGAAGATGAATTCAACTCAATCTTACTGTTTTCGCCTTGATCTAAAAACTTGAGTTATAAGAACTTTGAATTTCGTTGGAGTTGTACATGGGGCCATTTCTTCTCCTGTTGCTGTCCCCAAATGTGGACTTTCTTTTTGGCTCGTAGATTTTAGATACTCTCTTTCTTAGACTGCTTTCTTTAGCATGAACTTGTTGTCTTTGCAAACTTTACATATATTTTAATTACTTAACTTGCATATTGTCTTAAGGTCTCCGGGAGCTGTAACTTAAAAAGTTTTATGACGTTAACTCCGAGAATCACAACTTGATTCTAGAAATCCTCTTACTCCAGCCTATCATTTACTCATTCATTTTTATGATCCATTCAAGGTCCTTTAACAACAAAATAAGGATTGCACTCAATACATTATAATCACTGTCAAATAAAATAAAACGTTATGAGAATAAGTAATTTTTGTAATTTTTGTTTATCAGGACGGGCAGAATGGATGGATAAAAGCCATCGAAAGTGTCTTATACTTTGGCATCGGATCCAAGATTGGGCAGAACTAATTATACGCTATGTAAGTTATATTTATCACTTACAGATGCTCGTGATCAGATTCATAATATTCATTTAATTTATCTAACTAATTGAGCAGGTGCGGGATAATGGATTGGAGGATAGCGTGATGACTTTGGAGGAAATCCGCTCGGGAACTGAATCACGTGGAACTGGTAATTGTGCAAGTTGAACCTGAAAGTTGAATTGCTGCTAAAACTAATATAATTGTGGGATTGTTTTTGTTTTTACTGGGATATGCATATGTGAGTGATTCACCCACTACAAAATTTCATATAACGACTTAAAATTACATCTGGATCAAAGTGCTCCAATATTCTGATCTACTTGCTGGAAGACAGTAGTTACTTGATTTGGATAAAAACTAAAAGGAGGCTGGAAAACCACTTGCATGTTAATTCAATGCAATTTTCCAACAAATATGTCAAATTGATGAATTATTTTTATTCATCATATACATACAGTGATGTAGGACGAAGATTGAAAACAATAAAAGGTATGAAACTTGGGAGATTAAATCGCAAAACAATCTCTACCAAGGATTCCCGACCGCAAAAGGGAAATTGATTCGATATATTAGAGATTTTTCAATTCAATTGTCATTAATACTCAAGCTATTGAATATATGATATATGGAAATTCCATTGTTTAATTAGAAACTAAAAACCTAGTAAAAGTCTAATGGACTAATACCCAATTGCATAACAATTGGGCTTATTAAAACTACTGTAAATATCTATTTACACCCCCAATATATATAACTAATGCAAGCATTAGTTAACTTTGTATCTATTAAAACTAACAAAACTATTAATAATACATATAAGTAATATATTGAATCCGTGTTCCCCATCAACTATCCATCCTCACATAGAAAAAAACTGAACAAACTTGATGCAGTCTTATGTATAAAGATAATATGTGTTCCACCGTTTTGCACATGGAATCTGGTGTTCTTGAAACCTCGTATTCTTAAATTTGTGAAGCTCCATATTTGCACTTGCTTGTTCAGCTTTCTTCCTGATATTAACTTACGTAGGAACAAAAGCCAATTGTACGCCACATGTGGTGAGAAAGCAGTATTATGCTATAGAATGGGGTAGGATGCATTGAAAAAATGTTCTTTCTATTGCTCTTATCAAATAATTAGAGTGACATCTTGCAAGTGTCGGTCCCTGTAACGTTATTTACCCTATGTTAGTTTGAATTTAGCCGCAATTTGTTGCTAATTCATGTTAGAGACATCCACCCCTTCTCCTTTCTGTTCTGATTTATCCTAAAGAATTGAGTATATTTTAGACTGTATTTTTGTGTGACACAGATCTTCATGGGATGGATCGTACTATTCTTATGAGAGCTCTCAAACAATTGGAGCACAAAGGAAAGCTTGCAATCTTCAAGGGCACTTCTGCTGACGATGAAGGCGTCAAGTTCTCATTATAATTTTTTTTTTTTTATAAGAGAGAAACAATGTAAATCAACTTTGACAAACCATATCTCCGGGCCATATAATGGCTGAAATTAGTAATTCTATTACAAACTAAAAGCATGTGAAGTTGATGAACTGTGAGTAGTGTTGATCAAGTCAAACTTGTTTATCGAATTTGATTCCACTAGAATTTAAACAAAAATGATTGTTTTTCTGGTAAAATATGAAGTACATTATTTGTTATTTGTGGAACAGTGTTCCAAAGATCGTAAGAGGGGGACTGAATACAATTTTTTGATTTTCTTTTTGATTAATAAAAATTGTATAAGATAAACTTAAACAAATGGAAATTTAAGGAAAAATAAAACTAGAAACAAACTATTGCAAAGAGACAGAAGTTTTATCAATAATATTATTTAAATATTATTGAAGATTTTTCATTTCTCAAGATAACAAAGAATTTCACCAAATTTATGGTGCTTCTAAATTTTACACTATCAAATACAAGAAATCTCTCTCAAGCTCATGTAAAATGATAATTTATACTCCCTCCGGTTCTTTTTATCTGATGTTAGGACAAAGTTCACGTAGTTTTAGGTGATG
>JAUEJK010164142.1:0-10892 GCA_032274865.1 Eryngium alpinum
ACTTTCAGTAATAATGTATTAACGTAGACACAATTATATAGCAAAAGAGTTTTTCATTAATAATAATTCATTACATATACAAGCATTTAGGAATAGGGGGATTTATTTTGCTCCTCACTAACAGGGCTAAGGGTAACATTTAACCTCTCTACAAATGGGTCAATGGGGCTACCCTCTGGGTTGTGAGATGTTTGGGTCAAGGCTAGAGTTTTGGACCCGTCGTCATCATCCGAAGTTGAATCATCGTCATCCGAAGAATCCTCTTCATCATCTTCAGAGCCCTCCTTCCAATTAAACTCATCCTCGGTATCCTCAGGATAGGTAAGTGGAGGAACTGGGTATTTGCATCCTGAAAGATCGATACCGGGATGAGCACGATCAACAGCCGCCATGGCCTTATCCTAGCACTCGTTGTAGAGCTTAGGAAATCGTATCCTGACAGTGTTCATCTTTCTATGGCGATAGAAGCGGGACTTCAGAAATTCCCCGATGACGGTGGTTTTGGAGGTGTGGGGCTTGTCTTGAAGGTCATGATTCACCTCCATGAGACGAGTTTTATCAGACTGAAGTTTCTTTTTACTCTCCTCAGCTTGGGAGAGCTTAATTTGGAGATTTTCAGTGTTCTTCTCTTTTTCAGCCAGAGAAGACTCCAAGGTGCGGACTTGGTGCATAGCCGCATGGAAATAACAGTTGACCTACAAATAAGGATGCCACTATCAATATCGAGAAATTTTGGAAATATGAAGGATTCGAATAATATTAGAAGAACATATGACTCTTACCGAGGCCATGGCTTGGGCACCATGAGCCCTAACATCGTCTGACTGGGAGTTGTAGACGAGATCCTCTTTATCGCGAGGAGTGATGGACCTCCAAGACCATTGTTGAGCGAAGTTTGAATCCCAGACCAATGAGTCGCCGGGACCAAAAGTTCAATCCCCTTAAAAGGGGGCGCTGCTTGAAGCAGGAGCAGGAGGAGGAAGAGTCGGTGGAGAATTACGAGTCCTCTTCTTGGAAGACTCTGGAACTGGAGCAGTTGACTGGGGGGCATATTGAGTGAGCCTATTGAGACGGGCGATCTCCTTATCGACTATACGGATAAAAGTAAGATAAATCAGATCAAGAAGAACTTCATTAAAAATGTTCAGAAGAAACTAAAAGGAATATCTGAGAAGAAGGTCTTCTTCGATTTCTTCTTAGGATGACTGCTTTCTGCCATTACTTCTGAATGCTCTTAAGAGAAAACTTGAACAGAGAGAAGTTAGAGAGAAGGTGGAGAACTTGAGAATGAAGAGATCCTCTTTCGAGGAGGGTTTATATAGAAGAGGAATTTGAAGGGATGTGGGAAGTCGTGCCGCTTCGACTACCTAAAATGGTAACCGTTCCATACGTGTGTAAATCCTAAATAGAGTTGAAGGTAACATCCCTTGGCGCACGCGCCTAAAGGGGTGTCCTAGTATAAATAAAAACCGCCAGATTAGGCAAGTAATGATTCTCCTAGGCGTACAGTGCCTAGGAGGGATTCAAATGATAACCCTAAACCGTCAAGGTTGGGTGGAAAGAGATCCCTAGGCGTACGCGTCTAAGGAGATATATTTTGGCGCTTTCGAGTCGCAAAAAAAGAGATGGATAGTAACTCCCTTGGCCAAGAAGGGACTCCATGGGATATTAAAATGTGCTTACGAGCACACCTCTTGGGTGTACCACACCAAGAAGGAAGAGAGGAAGCACTAACGAAACGATAAGGCAAGAAAATAAAGAACCTCCTAGGCGTACGCGCCTAGGAGGTTCCTTGTTAAACTTAGAAACTCTACGATAGGCATAGTCAGGCACTCCTTGGCGCCAACGCCAAGAGGAGTGCTTGGGTTATAGAGAAAAACGCCAAGATGGATGCGTTTGGGCACTCCTTGGCGTCAAACACCAAGGAGAGTGCTTAGGATATGATAAAAACCGCTAAAGTTGGACGAATGAGTGGGTCCTTGGTGTTAAATGCCTATGAGACTCTCTAAGACCTTATCTAAACCGCCAAAGATAGTCAAGGTGTATCCTCATTGGCTCCAACGCATAGGAGGTATTCTAATGCTTGTCCAAAACCGCCAAGAGCGGTTATGAGGAAGCTCCCTTGGCGTCAACGCCAAGGAGAGGGCTATACAAGCGGAAAATTTTTCATAAGCCATGATTTTTGGTAGGAAATGAGTCATATTTCCGTGGAATAAATTACCCCGAAAATAGGGAGCAAATGTAGTAGGCCCAAAAATAGGGTCCGAAATACTAAGGCCGAAGTAGGTACAATCCGGATCCAAACCGGAATAAATGTATCCAAAGCGGAGTAAAACAAGCCCAATACGGCAAATGCCCAAAGCAGCATGACTTTTTAAGGAGGTGCAGAAACCCTAGAATGAATATAGGTAATTCCAACTAGGGAAGTGAATCTTGTAGGTAAATCAGGTAATGATTCCTAAGAAAACCCTAATCTGGGGTGGCAAGAAAGAAGAGATAAGGTAAAGATAATTACCATCCGAATATGATTCTGATTCATATTAGGGATCTGAAATCCTAATTCACGCCTATATAAAGGGGATAAATTCTCATAATCAGGTACGCAATTTAGCTCCAACTCAGAGAATACAAAGATTATTCAGTTACTTATTCTTGCACCTGAGTCCTCCTAGTGGGACCACCCCCCACCGGTTTTTACAGGTTTTCCGGTGGTTGATCACGAAGTTCGAGGAGATCATCTTCCGATATTCTTCTATCAAGTACACTTTATTTTTGTTGGTTATTTTGATCCGTAACAGATCCAATTGAATAAAGTTTAAAGTTACAATTTTATTAGATTGAACTGTATCGAAAACTCAAGTTATAAGAGAGGCAGATGAAAATATAGTATCACAAATGAATTTTTTTTTCTTGGAGATTTCTTCTTTTTAGTTGACTTTAATTTATCTTTATTTTGAGATCAAATATTTTGTGGTACTCTTGAGCTCCTTCATGTCTGTATTTCTTTTTAATTCTTCGTTTCTTAAGTTTTTTCCCTAATTCTTTCTCTCAATTCCTTTAATTTTTCTTATCTTCATAATTAAAGTACTTGATATTAATAAAAATATTAACATGTGAAATGTAGTTCGTATATACTTTATAAGAGAGGTAAAGTTGCAGTGCCTCGACTTCTTTCTTCATCACTTCCTTTTTATCCATCTTTGTAACTTTTACAAGATCATTCAAATCGTCGGCAAGCTTCTTTTTATTTACAATTTGAATGAACTTTTTAGCTCTAGATCTTATAAAAAATTTATCAGTCATAAGACTAGAGATTCTTTTCTTGTGTAGCTTCTTCTTAAGCCTCTTCTTGAGAATGATTGCAATACCTTAGATCAATATTTTAACTTAGTTAGTTGGCTCCTAAAATTACATTAAATCTCTTTTTTTCCTTTGATTTTTCACTAACTAGCCTAGTATATTTTTTATTATGGATATTTTTCTCCTTTTTTAAAGAATTATGTCCAGTTGAACATTCCCCTTTATTAGCTGAGCTGACGTTGAGTCAAGAATTTCTACTTTTTTAATCCATAATTTTTAACTGAAATTTTCAAACAACCAGCTGTTCCTGAAGAAGAAAGAACTTTACATCTGGAAGGATCAATGGATGTTACTGCATTTTGATAAGAGAAGGCAGACAATGCATCAATGAAATGTTGTTTAAGCTCTTTTTTTATACTCCCCTCTTTTGTATCATCATTGCTGTTCAAGACGGAAAAGCGGGACGACACATCAAACATAGTAGCCTTTAAGTCTTTGACCTCACCTTCAACTTTTTTCATATTTATTTTTAAAATATAAAAAGTTCACATATCCGCACTTTGTCACTCTAAGACCAAGAGCTCGCTCTCACGTATAACTTGATCCGATCTAGAATTATCTAACCTCTTTGAATTTTTAATTTTTCTAATGATGAACAATATCATGCTGATAGAAGTATAGATGTGAGGGGGTTCTATAAGTGATGGTGTGATCCCAATTGTAAGAGATTATATGAGTTGAACTACTTCAATATCTGCAACATAAAATATAAGAGCTAGAATATTTAAAAATAGAGAAGTAATATGAAATTTATGGATCACCATTTGCAAAGAAAATATTACAATTCTAGCCTCTTAAGATATAGACAAAAAAAATGAGTGGTTGTTCTGAAATTTGTATAAGTAATAAATGGATCAGTTACTGCAACTTTATGAGTTGTAGCAAAGAAGGATGTGAAGACTAACACTGCTAATTACGTTACAATATTTAAAGAGGTTTGTACTCTAAAAAAGTTAATGTAAAAGAAGTTGTCTATATATTATGATAATTATTGATTAAATTTAAAATAAAAATACTTTATTATTTGACCTTTTCTCATCTTCTATCTTAATGATAGGAATGTTGTGTATTGGCTTCCCTTTATATTATGAATCAAGAGGACTTATAGTTGGTGAGGTAAAGAGATAAAGAGACTCTCTAAAGTCATGTAAGAAAATTGATAGAGAGAAGTTAGATATGAAAGTGTAGAATGATAAACACCATCAATGAGGTTATAAAAGTGTGTACAGTATTAGTGTGTACAGTGTTAGTGTGTACACTATGTGCGATTGTCGATCTTTATATCACTCTTGAGAAACCTTTCTTCTTTGAAAATATTTTATTCATATCAATTTTTAGGTAGTGGTTTGGAATATTTCGTAATCCTCATTAGATAAGATTTTCTTGAACTTCATCCCTTTGTGACCTACTTAATGCTCCCCCACGCTAAATAAGTTATTAGGTAATAGTAGCCTTTTTTTTTAATGTTCAATTCTTTATCTTTAATAAAGAAAAAATATATTTAAGCTTTTAAAATGTATTTAATAATTTTTGTGGTCTTCTTAAGTGCTACAAGAATTTGAGGAATAACTTGAACATGGCCATATTCCTCTACAACTACTATAAAGTGCAATTACACATTGAGCATATGTGGTCCCTTCACTTTACAAGTCTTATTTGTCAATGTGAAAAAGATTTAATGTTCTTGCAAGATGAAAATATCTTATCATTATCAATCTCTAACTTTTCATATGTTAGATTAATAATAGTTGTCAGAATTTTAGAATTATAGATATCTTTGATATAGAGGATGTATTTATTTTAGTTATAACTAATCTACTAATATTTAAATTAATATATTAATTAATGAATAGCCAGTTATAAATATGTTTAAGAACTTGGTCCATTACAATGTCTTTCTCGATGCAATATTGATTAAAGATAAAGAAGAAGTACGACCACTCATTTCATAATTGTCCTTTTAGAACTTTATCAAATTTAATATCTTGATATTTATATATTACATAAATTCAAACATGAATAATAATTCATTGTTAGTTACAGTGGTGTTCACTTTAATAGAAGAAAAATAAATTGTAGTACAAATAATGAAACATGTGAAGAAAAAATTATTAGCGTTGATAGAAAAGGAGATATTATTTGCAGTGGTTGAATTTCTTTGAAATATGTGACTTCAATACAATCCCAAAATTGCTTCAAAATTCCAACAAAACATCTAGAGGAGCAGAAATAGCGAATCCGATTAACTTCTACAAAAGAAATCTCATAAGAAATTAAAGTTTCTCACAACATCAAGGGGTCTGAATATGCTATATCTAGATTTTTCTTTGCTAGAATAAAATTCATCATTTTTGAATTTTTATTTGTTCACTTTTTGAAATTGATAATGATGAGTTTATATTCAGAACTAATATGCTCATAGAGTTTAATGCTTCTAAATGAAATGCAATTAACATCAACATAGAAAAAGATAATCTAAATTTAAAATAAATAAATTAAAATTCATACTTATAAGAATTTTTATTTGCTTAAGAATTTTTATTTAGATTGAATTCATTTGTGTCTTTTCTAAATTCAATTTTATGAAGTCTAAAATTTAGAAAGAATTCACCTAATATTTATATTTTATTTTTTCTGATAAATTTTAACTATCCAGGTTTCTTAATAACTTGATAGTCAAAATGAACTTGCATTGTCTCGACATTATCTTTTTATTACTTTTCATTCTAAATTCTCTTGTAAGTCTATTTGCAGTGAACTTCTCAACTTCTCTATAATATTCAAGTTTGTTTTTAACTCTAATTTATTCAGTTTTAACCTTGAAATATTTAAGAAGGGTATTTCTAGCAGTTAATATATTATTTTCTCTTTAAAGTCCTCTTAATTGTTTTAATGTATTAATTAAAGTCATATACATTAGTAGTTTATTTAGCTAATCGATCTTATACTTTGTATTTATGCACATTATTTGTATTAGTTATAAATAAATAAAAATACATCTCTAATATTTATTAACATGAGTGCTAGATTGGTGAATTTTTTTGCTCGTTTTCACCATCATGGTCAACCTGTGATATAAGCCTTTTCATATCCTTTTTGTATCAGTAAGTTGTACTTTCTCCTCAGCTATTAAAGCTCTACTTGAATATATTTTTTAAGATTATAGTGGTAAGCAATGTCTGACACTATTTTTCAATTTTCTATAAAGTGATACATAATGACCAGATTATTATATTATAACATGTCACATTTGTCTTTATAGTTGAATAAGATAAAGTTACAATTTTATTTCAATTTACAGTGTTTCTGCCTCCTTTTCTAGATTTATAATCTAAAAATCTTCTTATAACAAAAGTCACGATCACTTTCTGAATCTTACTTATATCATCATCAGGATTTTGATCAACTTCAGATTCCTCATATCTTTCTTTTGCATCATCTTCATCATAGTTATGCTCTTCTTCTTATGGTATTATATATATCTTTCGAACTTTTTTTTTTCCTTTTACAACTAATCAAGAGATTCAATTTTTCACCACCTAAAATTTTATTTAGTTGATCTTCATCTCACATATAGTGATTTTTGTATCCCTACCTGTAAGTAAAGATCATAGAAACTTCTTACATATGTCCAGATTTGAGTACATGTTTCCAAATAACTTAAATCATTTTTCAACTTCTTCATGCTTCCATAAAATTGTTATAAGCTCTCATAACTTTTGCTAAAAATGATTTCATAATCTTGAATGAGAATCTGTAGTATATTTTTCTCTAATATCTTCGGTCTATACTTAAATAATTTGAATAGTATCTCAAAATTCTTTTCCACTGCCATAATTCACGATAATGTTTAATATCTCATTACCTATATCAGAAAATAATGTATTGATGATTTTAACATCTTTCGCCAGTTGCTCTCTTTCATCCTTGGTGAACTCTATGGTTTCTTCAACTCCACGTGTTATTCAAGCTCCACAGTATTCTTAGAATGAGTTGTAATAAGTTTGTTATGAGCGAATGAACCAATTTTAATAATTCTAATGTTAAAATTTTAAATAGATATTTCTTTTAATGTTTTAGAAGACATACTCTTCTTTAACTAACTGAAGAATTTTATCTGTAGTACGCATTTTTAAGGTTCTCTAATAGGTATAGTTTATTGGATAACTCTGATTTCAATTGTTATTTAACAGTGAATTAAAAATTTACAGGATGGGAGTTGATGCAAACATATTTTATTTTAAAGGTTTGTAACATATTTAAGTATGCTGGATTTGAATATTGATTTTGTTTATATGCATGTATTTGAAAGTTAAGAAGCAAAAAAACTGAAATATAAATAGCACAAAAAAATATAAAAAGTATGTTAGTATGGTAATTTACAAGAAATTTAACAATTTAAAATAAACCTTTTCAAAATTAAGTTAGAACTACAATGAGTCGCACGTAGTCTATAAGATATTTTTTTTAAAAAAAATCTAAGTGAAAAATAAATACAACTCTGACAACTATATATACTATAGGAATTCCTAAATTGATAACTAGACATAAAAGTTATATAAACTGTAACATCTAACTTTGATAGCCTTTTACTTTGTTTGCTTGTGTTAATATGCGATCACAAATTATAATATTTTTGAATTTGTGACTTTACCAATTTGGTTGTCTCTCATATCTACAGTCTAATTATTTTTATGTAAACTCAATCCTCAAACTACGCCAAAAAAAATATTATTATACTTTTTATCTGATTTAGTCTTTTTTTGTCTTAGTGCTATTGCGGTATTTTTTTAATCGCATATATTTTTATAAAATTATTGTAATATAATCTTTAAATTATAAATTAGATTTTTACGAACTAAATATGATAAATTTAATTACGTAAATGAATGTTAGATACCAGGTGATGATGATCAAACTGTATAGTAAGTGAATTGTTTATACTTGTATAGTTTCAATAAGACTGAATATCTTTCACTGAGGTATATAAAATAAAGAATGAAACCATTACAGTGAAAGATTATTCAGTCAGTCTTAACCATCATATCTTAATAATGATTGTATAGATGATGGTTAAGTGTTTTTGATCAAACAATGTATTTCAGTCTTAGAATTTAAGGTTCAGTGAATTTCAAGACTCAGTGACAGTGAGAGTGTTGAAGCATTGTACTGAAGACTCAGCCCGAAGCTCATTTGGAGAAGTTGAACCTCTTTCACTGAATGCCCAGCAAGGTGTCACTGAGACTGGTGAATTCAAATATTCAGTGAATGGAATACACGACAAAGGAAGTTAATGCAAAGCCACTTCTTGAGGATCAAGTTTGCATTGGGAAGACATGTTTCTGGATAGAAGATCAAGACAAGGATTTAGAGCTTTATGTTTGGGACAACAAAGGTCAACAATAGCAAACAAAAACAGCAGTTACCAGTTTAAAAAATATGCAGTGACAACAACATTTTCATGTCTCAGTCTTTCCATGATAGTTTTCTCTATGTAACTTGTGCTGAGCTTATTTTTCTTTGTAAGTTTTTCATTCAGATTGTTAGTAGAGAGAGAAATCTTTTGTACTGAGTGATAGACTTTGAAGCTCCATTGTTGGAGAAGTTCTGTAGCCTTTAAGGGAAGAATAAATCCTTATCTTCATCAATATAATTCTTATATTGTTGATAAACCTGATTGTGTTCTTACTTTCAGTCTTTCAATTTCATTCACTTCATTGTTTACATATTCAATACATTCCTTATTAAGTTGAAAAAGTTTAAAAAGCTATCTCTTACATTCAACCCCACCTTTTGCAAGATATTTGTGGACTCATTTACATTTCACAATGAACATAATATACAACCTAACCACTAGCTATATAATATTTATTAAAAATATATTAGACCGATTGTAAAAGTTATATTATTATTATTATAAACTTGTTGCGATTAAACTACTATTCATTCTATATATTTATATAAATAAATGAGATCAGAACTATAATATTATACACTTAAATTTATAAATATAAGATTATGTACAATATTTGTTATCAGTATACTATAGTACAATCATGAATCTCGTGCAAAGCATAGATCGCTTATAAAATTTAATAAAATAATATATTAAGGTTGATAAAATAATTAAACAGTTAGAATATACTATTCTAAAATAATTAGCAAAATATATTTGGTGTTTGTATATCAAACATATAGTTACCCTAAATTATTTTTGAACCCTAGATCAAAGCCACAAAAAATATAATTAAGGAAATCCTGTTATAGCACAAGAACAAAAACAAAACTTAGAAACTTATCAAATTAAACCTGAAATCCAAACAAAAAGTGCAGATGAGAGGTGAAGATTTAATATAAAACCGAGCATAAAATTAAAAAGAATCATAAGTCAACAGTCACCAAGTATTAAAAAAATTTAGGATTCACAGCAACAAAATTAATCTAAGGAATAAACGATCACGTATAGTGCCTACAAAATTCTGTTGGTAGCCCACTAAAAACCTTAAGCAAAAAAAATATAATAATATAGCATTATAAAGGTAATAGTAGATAATTGTGGAGATTACCCCTGGTTTTGAAGAACACCCATGGTTGTATCCGTGTGACAATATAGTTAACAAAATCACATGTAAAGATGTATAGAAGCGTAAGAATATAGTTAGCAAAATCATATGAAGAAGAAGACCGGAGGTGGAGGCGAGGTCGAAGAGAGTATTTATTTAAGACAAATATTTAATTTATTAGAAGGATTTTATTTGTTAATATTAATTTAAAAAATTAATTAAAATAGCGATGACGACAAAAAAAAGCTTCACCATAAAAAAAAGTTTCATATGATCTCATGTTCTACTTTAATAATAATAATAATATAGTATTGATATGATGACTTACCATTATAATATATAAATATATTAATTATAAATATTAATTTATATATAATGTTTTATATATCAATCATTTAATGAATATTTTTAATATTAAAAAAAATTATACTTACATCAAGTTAATAAATATTTTAATTTAAGAAATAATTTTTTTACAATACATGCTGTTCTTAAGATTATATCTAATTAAACCCAATATATATATATATATATATATATATATATATATTATAAATTAATATATTTTTATTCTATTTATATTTAATATATTTAAATATTTTACTTTAAATATGATGAAATTATTCTACATAATCGTTGTAATTAAATTATTCAATTAAATTATTCGTTCTCAGATTTATTTGATTTAGTTATATAATTTTATGATATATATATATTTATTGTAATTTTTAATCAAAACTTTTATTATTTGTATATTATTACTAAAATTTTCAAATAGAATATTAAAATTTAAAACAGACACCAAGTTGTATTGCTAACTTTTTAAATTTTTCCCTCCTATTAGAATATGTATTTATGATCATTAAACCGTTAGATTATCAGTTACAGAGATAATATTGCAAGTATCCAAATTACATCTTACATTGATATCTAAATTTATTGTTGCCAGTTGTAAGGTTAATTAGGTAT
>JAUEJK010164244.1:0-10892 GCA_032274865.1 Eryngium alpinum
TTCAACCTTTCACATTCATTGTTTGATAAGTTTAATGCTTTGTAAACATGAACAATTTCCTTAGACAGTTGATCATGAGTTTTAGCAAGATGTGCATTAAACTTAACAGTGTCAAGTAAAAGGAATACATGAGTTGAAGTAGTGGCCGTGAGTCCAAGATTCTTGAACCCTTCATCACCTTCATCTTCTGCCCAATCCTTTCCTTTTGCAATGAATGCCCTGCTTGACCTTCCTTGGGTTCTTCTAAGTAAAGTATTATACTTCCTTTTCATTTCTTCCAACTCATCATGAACATCCTTTGTGCTTGGGGATGCAGTGCTTGGTCTTGATGCTTTTGTCTTCTTACACTGGGTAGCATAGTGACCTGGCTCCTTGCAGTTGTAACAAGTAACATTCTGCTTGCTGCTGGTGCCTGATCTGACTGCAGTCCTAGGTTTCCAACTTGCAGTCCCTCTTCCTCTGCCTCTAGATCTGAAGTTACTGAGCCTCCTAGCTACAAAAGTCATAGCCTCTTCCTGAACCTTGCTGATATCTTCATCATCATACAAATATACAGCTTCTCAGGTCCTTCAAGATCTAGATCCAGCTCAGCCTCATCATCAGACTCTTCTTCTTCTTCTTCAACAACTGGCACTGCACTCACTTTCTCAACCTTTTGATTTCCTCTTGCAGTGAGAGCTAAAGACTTGACTATGGTGTCTGGACTCTTTCCTTCTCTCTACTGAATCCTCATTTCATAAGTATGAACACTCCCATAAAGCTGTTCAAGAGTCAGAACTTTCATATCCTTGGGTTCTTCTATAGCAATAGTCTTAGCATCCCAAACTCTAGGCATAGCTCTCATAAACTTTCCAACCGTGTCCTGATTTGTATAGATCTTCCCAAACAACTTGATATCATTGATCAATCTTTTGAATCTCCCATACAAATCAGTTAGGCTCTCTCCACTCTTGCTTTTGAAGCTTTCATACTCCTGAGTCAACACTTGAATCCTGTTTTCTCTAACATCCTCTGTTCCTTCACACACAACCTCAATAGTGTCCCAGATCTGCTTTCCAGATTTACAGCTAACAACAATGTTTAACATCTCATTATCTATGGCAGAAAATAAGATGTTAATCACCTTTTTATCCTTGTAGTGAGATTCCTTCTCCTCTTTGGTCATAATCTCAAGCTCTATGGGGACCAAATGCTCTGGAATCTACACTCCATCTTCTGTTCTGCCTGCAACTAACTTCTAGGGAACAATAGGACCATGATCTATCACCTCTAGATACTATGGATCTTGAGAATGCAAGAAAACTCTCATCCTAGCCTTCCAAAAGTTCCTTTTTAAGAGGCAAAGGGATATTGTTTCCTTTTGAACTCAACTCTCCAAGAATCTTTTAGCAAGTAGAATCTGCTATCAAGCTTTGATAACAATTGTTATTTATGAGTTCAGGTGCAGAAGGGGGGTTGAATGCACCTTTGATAGATATTTATAAATCTATGAAGTGTCAAAGTGCAGTCCAATCCCAAAGGGTAGAAACAAGATAAAATCAGAATGTGTTTGGATTCAAATGAAGTGATTAGACTGTATGAAATGAAAAGCTAAACAACAAACAAAATTAACAAACAATATTATTAGTATTGATGATCTGCAGTGAAGTTAACCTCTTCACGAAAGGTTTTACCAAAACAAAGTTGGTCTGCAATGAAGTTTTTCCAGTTATAAATTTTGCTCTAAGAACTCTGGAAAAACAACATAAGGAAAATGCTACAAAGAGAACTACTTGTATACACAATTTGCCTAATCTAGAAGTGGGACAATAAAGCAACTAAAAAGCAGCTATACCAAATATGGAAATCCTTTGTCTATTTGTTGGCTGCCCACAGTTATGGTTCAAGGCAAACAGAACTATGAAATTGATGTGGTCCCTCCAGTTTTGTAAACGTCTTCTAGTCTTTTGGCTGTTTCTGTAAAAGCAGTTTTATCCTCTTGCTGATGCAGCTAGCAGTCACTTCCCTTGTCTCATTAGTCAACTTTAATCTAGCTTGTATATGCAGAACCTTGTCTTCAAATTTGAATTCATTCCAGGGACTGCAAGTACCAACTTGATTTGCATGTTAAGTCTTCTCATATGGCACATCAGTGTGACAAACCTAACTACTTGACCAAGTACAATAAAGCAAAAACAACCTTAAACACCACCTTTACATTTATTGACATAGGTGAAGTGTCCAAGTTCTGGATAGCATGGGGACTGTAGTATTATTATTGTATTTACATGCAGTGCCCTAGCTTCCAGTTATTCTATGTAACTGTACAAGTTTGAATGTGATACTACACTATTAGCTATGATGTCCTTATTAAAAAAACTACATTGCAGTGAAGTGACATCATCACATTGGTTCATCTATCTTTTGCTTCTAGTGTGCTTGAGAGAAAAGAAATGAGAGAAAAAGAAAATAAAAATGAGAGGCTGGCTAACCCTTGTGAGGG
The DNA here is from genome assembly GCA_032274865.1 of Eryngium alpinum. Taxonomy (NCBI): domain Eukaryota; kingdom Viridiplantae; phylum Streptophyta; class Magnoliopsida; order Apiales; family Apiaceae; genus Eryngium; species Eryngium alpinum. The sequence goes on from JAUEJK010164244.1 coordinate 2,483, forward strand.
CCAGGCAAAATGAGAGCAAATTAGGTTGACCTTAGTAGGTCATAGTAAGGGTGTGAGGTTTTCTAAAACACCAAGTGATAGCTTGGACACTGCAAATACTTATCCTGAAGTATCTACCCCAATTACAGTGCCCTTGTCAACCTAATCACTTGCAATTCCACCATCTACAACACATTCTTCTGTTCTTCCTTCTTCTTCTATTTCTTAACCTACCCTTCCACCACTTATTCCCATATTTATCCAACCATCAACCATTCCATCCATTGTTGCAGACTCCAGCTTGCTTCTCTCCAAAGTCTCCAATCTTGAGACTGAGGTTACATCTCTCATGTCAGATGTTAAGGACCTCAAAGCAAGTTCTGGGAGGATTGAGTATGAGCTGGCCTATATTAAATCTCTTGTATATGCTCTTGTAACTTCTCTCCCTTCCAAATGCAATGATGATGCCAAAAGGGGGAGAAGAGATCTCATGAGGATAGTGATGATGACAAGGAGAGTGATGGTTCTATTAGAGGTAAAGGTTCTTTAAGGATGAGAGGTTACAGGGATGCTGGCCAAGGGCCAATGAGTGATAAGGGAGAGAGCAGTTCTTCTTCAAGATTTAGTTCTAGTGGAGACAGTTCAAATTCTCAAATTGTCAATGATGCTAAGGAGTATAAGGGCAGAGAGAGCAATGAGTAGGATGGAGTGAAAGTGCTAGAGTTCTCTAGCTTTAATGCAGTGCCAGACAACAACTCTCTAGCCTTAATGATGCACCAATTCTTGCAGTGCCAGAGCTAACTCATAGGGAGAATATGATTCTCAAATAACAGTTGGAGCTTCAAATTCTGAACATGCAGTTCCAAGGAGAGACTTCAGTTGGAGGATCAGCCATCCCTTATGAGAAGCCAAAGAAAAGAAAATTCAAATTTGTGGAGGTGCTGGAGGCTGAAAGACCAAAAGGGAAAGGCAAGCTAAAACAGGTAGAAGTTGAGAGAGACCTTGATGAAGAGCTTACTCAAAGAGCTATTGAGAGGAATGCTTCAGATCCTGCAAGGAAAGCTGAGGGATTTATGGCTGATGGGATCAACAGTTATGGCAGACCAGTATTGGAAAAAAGGATGCAAATTCTAGAAGATGAAATATATGCCAAACAGTTTGAAGGATATGTCACAGATCAAGATCTTGCAGTCCTAGAGCCAAAATCTCCCAAGGAAGCAGAACATGCAGTCCCACAAATCCAAATTGATGAAACAAGTCAGGATGAGATTGCCTTGGCCTTGCTTGAGTAGAAAACGTTGGATGATCTTAAAGCAAGTGAGGCCTTGGAAAAGCAGTTAGCTGGGGAGGTTTCTAAAAAGCCTAAGGCAAGGAAGAATGCACCCAAGAAGAAAGTAGTGCCTACCTTTGCTGCTCCTGAAAATGCAGGATTGAGGATGTAATTGAGCCCAAAGAGCTTATCAGAATGCATAAAGAAGAATTGAAAGAAAATAAAAGGAGATTAAATTTGGAGAGGTTGGATATTCTTAAGGAGTTGGAGGATAGCAATTGTTTATTTGGAGATATCTTGGTAGATGTGAATTGGAGGGTGCTCAACAAAGAGGATAGTGAGAGATTGAAAGTTATCAAGAAGAAAGTCCAATAGCTCAAAGAAAGAGGTGTCACTGCACAAACTGCTTCATCACAAGCAAGTGCAGTAGGTGCAGCGCCCACCTCATCTATTACTTCTGATGTTGTTCAAGACTCAGCTATCACCTCAGTTGCAGTTCCACTACCTTCTACTTCTATCACAAGTGTTTCTTTGGATGAGACTGCACCAGCTTCTGAGATTCCCTCTTCAACAACAGTTCTGCCAGTTTTCTCAAGTTTAGTTGCAGTCTCATCCATTGCTGCAAGTCAAGGAGTCTCTCATGTTGTTTTGACATCTCAGGCATTGCCCTTGCCTCAAATTTCATTTATTTTCAAGAAGGTATCTCAAAGATCAATTTATGATAGAGGACTGCCTTAAAATGCAAGTGTTGTTACTCACATCCAGTTATGAGGTTTTATAAGGTACAAGAAGTTCATTGAAATCAGGGCTGCTTACTACAACAGTTACAAGTGTTATTTATGAGTTCAGGTGCAGAAGGGGAGTTGAATGCACCTTAGATAGATTTTTGCAAATCTTTGAATGACAAAGTGCAGTCCAATCTCAAAGGGGTAGAAACAAGATAGATCTGGAAGTGTTTTAGATTCAAAGTGAAGTGACTAAGTGTATGAACAGAAAAGATAAACAACAAACAAAATTATCAAACAATATTGTTAGTATTGATGATCTGCAGTGAAGTATACCTCTTCACAAAAGGTTTTACCAAAACAAAGTTGGTTTGCAATGATGTTTTTCCAGTTTACAAGATATCTCTCTAAGAACACTGGAAAAACAAAATAAGGAAAATACTACAAAGAGGACTACTTGCATATAGAAATTTCCTAAACTAGAGGTGGGACAATAAAGCAACTATAAAGTAGCTATACCAAATCTGAAAACCATATGTCTATTTGTTGGCGCCCACAGATGTGGTCCAAGGCAAATAAAACTCTGAAACTTATGTGGTCCCTATAGTTTGTAATCCCAAGCCTTCAAGTCTTTTGGCAGTTTCTGTAAAAGCAGTTTTGTCCTCTTGCTGATTCAGCTAGCAGTCACTTTCCTTGTCTGCTAGTTAACCTAAATCCATCTTGCATGTACAGAACCTTGTCTTTAAATTTGAATTTATTTCAGGGACTGCAAATGCTTACTTGATCTGCAAGCTAAGGCTTCACTTCATAATGCACAGCAGGTATGACAGACTTAACTACTTGACTAAGTACAATAAAGTAAAAACAACCTTGAACACCACCTTTACATTTATTTACATAGGTGAAGTGTCCAAGTTCTGGATAGCATAGGGACTGCAGTATTTTTATTATATTTACATGCAGTGTCCTAGCTTCTAGTTATTCTATTTAATTGTACAAGTGTAACTGTGGTACTGCACTATTAAGAATGCAGTCTTTATTGAAAAACATCATTGCAGTGAAGTGACATCATCATATTGGTTCATATTTCTAACAATCTCCCCCTAGATATGTCTTATGAATGTAAGGCATATCTTCAGGTACCAATGATGATGTCAAAACCTCCAACAAAGAATAAAGAATGTACAATGTGTTTAAAAATAAAAAGACACTATTTACATAAATATACATCTATGTACATGCACTACTCAAAATATGAAACTGCAGAAATAAATTGTACCTCAATGGAAAAAGTTTCTAGAACTTAGATTCCATTTGATATGTGCCCGAACTGATGAATTTGATGGGATCTTTGGCATTTCTGACTTTTGAAGAATTCTCATCAAATCTAATTCCATAATTCTGATGTGCTTTCTTCACTTCAATAACCTTTCCAAGTTTGTGTTGGCAATTGTTGCATCTGTCTAGGTCCAATTTTAGAATTTGGTAGAAAGTCTTGAATGAGTAATCCTTTAAGTCTTTTATCAACCCAAGTATGTAGTTCAGTTCTGCTTGAGAGAATCCATAGAAATCTTCATAGTTCAAACCTCTCCAACCATGTTAAGAAACTTTATCTTCAAAGGAAAGTTGGATACTTCAAGCTTGTGCTCTTTGATCCAGTCAGCTTCCCTTTGTTTTGCAGTGACAAATCCATTAAGCTTATTCACCAGAAATTCACAGTTTTTATCTCCCATCTTGACTAGATCTTTGAGATCCTGCAACTGATAAACAACCATGTTTCTTAACCATGAGATAGGAAGAACTACATCTTGATTTCTACCTCTTAATTTCCCAACTGTCCTCCAATTAGTTCCCTGAATCTGTGCTACCAAGTAATCTAGCTTCCTTATTATTTCCTCATGATTTGCAAGTGGCATGAGTAACCCTTGAATATTCTTAGTCACCAAGACTGCAGTTGACATAATGATTCATATGCACAGCCTTCAACTGACTCCTGCTTCTGTGACAGAAATCCATTGGTCTCCCAAATCTAGTAACCACATTTTCTCCTGGAGGAAGTCTTCTAGCAAACATAGACACAGCTGGAACTCTTCTAGAAACGACATAGTAATTTTTATTCTCAAAAGCATGCATAGGAACATCAAGCAAGTCTTCCAAAAGATCAGCATGAGCAGTTAGATGAACGGAAGGGACTGAGTGTTGAACATGAGTTGTAGTTGCAACTGCAATGGGAATTGGCCTGACAATCTGAGGTGCAGTGACTTGACTGAGAGTTGACTCTTGAATTGGTAGGATGGTTGGGACTACAGAGGGAATATTGACCACTTCACCTTGAGAAACTTTAGTAGGTGCAAGTGTCAGCATTCTTTCTCAGTTTCTTGATTTGTGCCTTGAGGTTCCTCAGTTTTACCATGTCTTCTCCTGAAAGAAGCCTCCAATTGATGTCAAACTCTACTAAGCTGTTAGAACTCACTGCAATCTCAAGAGCTTCCAATCTATCCTTATGCTCTTGTCTTTCCTTTTCCCTTGCTTCCTCTTTTCTCAGTCTAATCTGCTCTTTAGGATCAATAACATCCTCCTCTTTGCTTGGATTTTCCTTAGCCACAAAGCCTTCCTTTTCTTCTGGATTTAGATTTCTTGGCTTTTGGCTCTTCAATCTCTTCAGCAACCTTAAGAGCATGTTTTGCATCCTTCTGAATAGTATCATGGATATTTTGTTGAGCTGCAGCTAAGGCTATCTCTTCAGCAAATATTCCTTCAACTTGGATTAGTGGAACTACAGACTCAGCTTCCTTTGGAACATTAGATTCCTTAAGGACTTCAGCTTCCTTAGGGCTTTGAGGATCTGGAACTGCAGTGTCCTCTTCATCTGTGACATAGCCTTCAAGTGATGTGGCTAAAATCTCATCTGAAAGGATCTGCATTCTTCTTTGTATAATTGATCCTCTGCCACTAATAATTGCAGCAACCATGAAGCCTTCAGCTTTCTTTACTGGATCTGCAGCTGCCTTTTCTTGTGCTAGCATTGCCTGAATGCATCTTTCTGTAAACTCAGCATCAAGATCTCTCTCCACTTCCAAGAATCTCACTTTACCTTTGCCCTTTGACCTTTCTTCCTCCACAACTTCCAGAATTTTGAACTTTTTCTTCTTTGGTTTCTCATAAGGAACAGAAGGTACTCTAATTGAAGATTCGCCTTGATATTGTTTGACCAGTATTGGAGGTTCCCTTTTTTCTTAAGGATCAGCTTTTCCCTTTCTGAAAGTTTTGGGACGGCAGTGACAGACATAGCCGGAATTGGATATACTGGCACAATAGTAATATTTGGCATAACATCACCAAAACCTGAGAACTGCAGTACTCTAGGGCTTCCTTCTTCCTCCATAGATCCTCCAGAAGTTCTTTGAGACCTATTTTCAGAATTGTCTCCACTAGAACTTGAGCTAGAATCTCCATCCTTATCGCTCCATGGCAAATTGCCAGCACCCTTATGTCCTCCCCTACTAGATACTCCTCTATCTCCAATGGAGCCATCTGTCTCCTCATCATCATCGTTGTCATCATCATTTGATCTCTTCTCCCCCTTTTGGCATCATCATTGAATCTTGTGGGTAATGCAGTGACCAAAGTAGACAGCAAGGATTTGATAGAACTCAGTTCAGACTCTATCCTTCCAGAGCTTGCCTTGAGGTCATTAACATTTGCCTTAAGAGATGTAACCTCACTTTCTAATTCAGAAACTTTTGAGAGTAGCAGGATGGAGTCTGCAACTGTAGGTAGAATGGTTTGAGGTGGATTATTTATGGGAATTTCTGGTGCAGTGGTAGGTATAGAAGTAGATGAAAAATTAGGAATAGAAGAAGTAGTTTTAGGTGGAACTGTAAGTGACTGGGGTTCCAAAGTTACAGCAATTGGGGTAGGTACTTCAGGAGAAGTACTTGCAGTGACCAAGGAGTCACTTGTAGTAGAAGATGTCCTTACTAACTCACTATGACATTTTAAGGTCAGCCTCAATAGCTCTCCTTTTGCCTGGCCCTCTCTGGGGTTAGCCAGCCTCTCATTTTCTATTTCATTCTATTTTTTACTCAATATTTTCTCTCTTACACGGGAATGAATAGTGAAATGGGGTTACCTATGGGCTTGGAGATGTGTCTGAGCTACTAAAGATGATGCTAAATGAATAAGAACTTGAGCCACTTCAAATTCTATAGCTTCAGACTGAGAATGTGCAGTGGTGTATAATGAAGGGACAACAATGGTTTTGTGCAGTGGTGTAGATTGGTCAGTCACTGCAACTCCATGAGTTGTGTCTTGAAAGGATGTGGAAAATGGAATAGAATGAGAAATTGCAGTCCCTCGAGGGGTGGTTACTTCAGAAGAAGTTGAAGTACCAGAAGTTATTTCCACTTCAGAATAATCATTGAATAGTTCATTTATTATTATCATATTCTCTTGCACATTAACATTAGTGGGAATACTGAATATTGGCTACTCAATGAATTGTGAATATTGAGGATTTGTAGAAGATGGTACTGCAAAGTCTTCCATCTTTACTAAAGAAGGTATATTATGTATAGGAGAAGAAGGCTGAGAAGAAATATTTGGCTGATGCTCTGGAGAGCCAAATAGAGCTTCATCAAGTGAATGGACAGACTTTGTGTGTGCAGTGTCAGTTTGTGCTCTCTTGTGCGGTTCAGTCTCACTCTCACTCATTCTTTTTCCCTGCCCTGTCTTCTTTTTATTTGTTTTCACAATACTTTTTGTTCTTTTTCTCACATAGGTTTGGGAAATTTGTGCTTTCTCTCCCTTACCTAAATTGGCTGTCTCTTGAACACCCTCACCTGCAGTGCTTATTAATGTCTCTCCCTCAGTATCTGACTCACTAAGGTTTAATATTAACTTCCTCTTAGTGCCTGTAGCTTTATCTTTAGCCACAGAAGATGAAGCTTTGGCTTTTGAAGTCTATTTAGGTTCAATTTGAGAAGGGACTGCATGGGTGTCAGAGTCACCTTGGTCATGGACATGACTCTGTGCAGTAACAAGAGTGCTCATGTATGGAGTAATATCATGAGTACCAGAGGCTCTATCTGCAAAAGCACTAAAGGCTTTTGTTGATTACAGAAGAGCAGGAATTTTAACATCATTATCACTAATAACTAGATTTGTACAGACATGATCAATAATAATCATAAGAAATCTGCTAAAGTAGATGTTTTTCTCTCTTGGGTTCTTACCAAGTTTCTGAACAAGTTCATTAAATACCCAAAATCCATAGTCAAAACATAGATTATGAAGTAGTGATGGGAAGTTCAACTACATTCCTTGATATCTGATCCCATCCACTACATTTACCACTGTATGTCTGGCTTAGGGTCAATAAGAAGTATTCACATTGCCCATCCAGACATTTCCTAAATACCCTACTTAGGTTAAACTTCTCTTTATAGCCAATGGAATTTAAAAGTGCTTTCATATCATGATCTTGGACTATAACAGATGAAGTTGTAGTAGGAAATTGCAATGCAGTGTTAATTGTTGTGGGATTAAAAAAGTTTTGTTTCATTTAAAGTGAAACTTATTGAAGTTACCACAGAGCTATTTGGATCTTCATTTTCTAACTCTGCGGATTTCCAAAATTGACACAAGACATCTTTATAAACTTCCATATTTGCGGTTAAGGCATACCTGATTGGTGAATTTAGCAAAAAATTTATGAGAAACTGCAAGTCTCGTGGACATTGTTCCACATCTGAATCAGCAAGGAAATTCATCTTCTTAAAGTCGAAGCCTGAGACTGAAGCAACAATTGATTTCACCTTTGATTTCACCATTGTTGAGAAGGTTGATTTTTGAAAGAAAGAGAGGGTTTTTCTTCGCTAAAGCTTTGGAATTTATTTTCTGAATATCAAACGGTGTTCAGAGTAGTGGGAAAATAAATTTTTACATGTATTAAACTAAAAAGTAAAGTAACTGTTGGACTGAAGGTTATATTTGGAAACAAATTGGAGAAAACTCTATTAACCGTTGGTATTTTATAGAAACCACTTTATTTGTTTGGTAAGCCACGCGCTTTTGTTTTTCCTTTCATTTAAAATATTGGTATTGTAGTGAAAAGAACAACTGTAGCTTGCAGTTACTTCCAAATAGTTTTTTAAACAATTTCTGACACTTCAGAAAGTAGTCAGGCATTTTAAACAAAAATTAATTATTTCAGAAAATGATCTATGCTTTATCACATCAATAACTGGTACTACAGTGACTCAGTAAGAAGAATAATTTAAACCACAGAACAAAATAAGGATAAAAATAAAATTGCATAAAGTAAGAACTTAAGAATACTTAACTTGTGTTTTCAAGAATCTTCACCTCGATGTTTTCACCCGTAACTGTCTCCGGCTTGATTATGCCCGAGTTTGTGTCCTGGTTGAGGCATCTC
>JAUEJK010164354.1:0-10892 GCA_032274865.1 Eryngium alpinum
TTCAGATTATAAAAGAGTCTATAATTTTAATTATATTATAAATTTTAAAAAATATTATATAATTTTAAGTGTGCGTATCACGGGTAAAATACTAGTTTATTAAGAAGGGTTATATTCCTTACAGATCACCAATATCAATATCTTATTTAATATTTTTATGAATTTTTTATTTGTTTACTACTTTAATATATATTTTTATACAATTACATTTATATAATTTATACATACACATACATACTTATACAATCAATATTATAATATATTATAAGTTTCAAAAAATAAAAATAATAAAATTTGTATTGAATTCCCTTCCTGTAAATTTTTATGTATCATTTAGAAATAATAACTTGTACTACATCATCTAAAGATCCTTTAATGTGAATTTTAATAGTATATAAAGATTCATTCATATATGAGGACTTTATTCTTTGTAGACAATAAAAAGATATGGGTATGTTAAAAGAAGTTCCGGAAGAAAAATAACCTAAAAGATTTGAACTTTAAATGTTAATTTAAAATTGAACACTAGTAAGAACTGTGTAATTACAAGATATTATTTGAATATTATACAAATTATTTACGAAAATGTACTTGCCAAAATTAAAAATAAAAGCCATATATATAAGTTCATGTTTAAAAATAGAGATAATAATAGATATAATAAATTTGACATTATTAAATATGATATAGTTTTAATAATAAAATATTAAAATTAAAACTTGTTACAAGAGCTACTTCTTTTAAAGTTTAAAATATCAGGTAGTGCTCCCGATATGGTAGACTACACGATAACTGATTGAGTTTCGATTTAATCAATATGATGACAAATTGAAAGTAAGAAATTAAAGTATTGAATGGAGTAACTGCAAATGTGAAGACTAAATCAAATGCAGTACCTCAAATTAAATGATAAAAAATTATTTCAAATTTTCAATATATATAAAATTAAATGAGTGAGTGAAAACAAAGGCGGAAATCTTCACAGATGAACCTAATTAACTTGAGAAAAATAAAGGTTAAATTTTGATTTTTAAAATGAAAAGAAATTTAAATTAAAATCAATATTAAAAGAATGTAGTTGCAATAAAAATCGATGCAACATTGTTTGTCAAAGACTATATGAAAGAAGACACTAACATTGATGGAGTTTTTAGATATTCAATAAAATTTGAACCGCAGATGAGGAAGCGCGAACAAGAAAACCAATAATATCTTTCATGTCCTTCTACTTAAGGGGCAAAGATAAGCGATTTTGCTACTGAGAAAGTGAATGGTCAGCAATTAATGTTTAATAATTAGCCGAGCGATAGCGAAGCTATCTTATGGCGAGATGTTTCGAGTTAGCAAAGCGTTGTAGTAGCGCTGAAGCCCTACGTGCTATAATGCTGAACCAGTGACGTTCCACCTTATCTATAGAAGTAGTAAACTAAGTTCTGAATGAATGAAATTAGCTCATCGGTAATGGCTCAATCTATAAATAGAAAGCCATATGATGGAAAACTACCACATTAGGTTTGGAGAGAGATGAGACCAGTTATATGATATGGGGAACATATGTCAAATGGAGATTCCTCACTGTTAAATATGAATTGAGACGAAAGCTTTATAAAGCCTTTTATAAAGATCCTGATCTTTCTAGTAAGTTGCGAGACAAATATAGTTATAAGTTATCCAAAATGTCAATAAATAGTTCCTTAGCACAAGTAAGAAATCGATGTATTTCCACAGGCTGAGTTATCAAAATAATCTTAGGATTTGCAAATCATATAATTCTAGGGTGAAGATTGATTTCCTAAGAGAAAAAATATATGAAGAATAAATATATGGTATACAGTCTTCTGGTCTTGACATAAATCTAAAACATCCTAAAGAAACTATGTGTAGTCTAATTTACTGTAAAAATATTATAATATTAATTTTACGGTGATTTGTTAAAAGTATTCAAATCGATAATTATTATTTTATCAAAGTAAACTATGATAATAGATGATTTCTAATTGGCTATTGATTATGTATTTAACTTAATTTATCACAACTATTTTATTCATTATATTTTATAATCAGAAGATTTTTTTAAAAGTTAATAATCTTTTTTTAATATTGCGATAGTTAAACCAGTTAATTGTATTCATATCTCAATTAAAAAATAATAAATTAAATATTTAAATGTTACCTTTTGTTAAAATGAAATACAGTAAATATAAAATTTATAATAATGAGATAAAATGCTACAAAGTAAATACCTCAAAAGAATCCAAAAAATCCACTACAATAAATCTCCACTTCAAAACAACACATCTAATCAAACAAAAAAAACTACTAAGAAGTAACTTATTCTCAGCTATAATAATAAAAAAAAAAGACCGTAACATAAAATATAAAAATGAAAAGTATGACTATGTTGCCATTAATATGAAAATTCATTCAAAATCATTTCGACAAATTTTCTAATCTTTACAAAAACTTTTGGACCCAACCTATTAAACGTTAATGAACTAGGACCTGCTTCGTCACTTCCATCTAATCTTTTCATAATCAATGATTTTCCTTTCTAAAATAGTATTTGCAATGATCCAACCATCAGCCATCCTTTCAAAAAAAAAATATGATCAAAGCTCGCATTTTTTGAAGATGACAATCCTTCTTATTTTTTAAAAGGCTCAAATCGCTAACACAATCTATAGCGCATCTAGATAAATGTTATTTGCTTTGAACCTTTGAATTCATCTTTTTAAAATCAAGCTAACTTTTGTAATTCGGTCACTTTATTTTTATTGGAATCCATCTAAAAGTTATTTTATTTATTGTACTGTGTGTATATATATTTTTCTTTATAGTACTTGTTGATTCAAATTTCTGACAGCTGTTTCCTATTCACCAAATTAAATCAAACAAAACCAAACGTACCCACTATGTATCATTATGTTGTTTGGGGATTGTATAATGTACGCATCTTTATCCCTATTTCTACAGAGGTTATTTTTTTAACAGGATTCCGGCTCAACACAGTATATATATATATATATATATATATATAAGTTTAAGATCCAATATCAGTAATGGTCGTCGAAAGCCATTAATATCCACACTTATTATTTTGTCATGTTTATCTATATTCATATTTTTTTGCCCAATTCATTTCCTTCGTTATTTATCCACCATCTTCGATCACCAATCACAATCTCAGTTGATAAACTTAAAATATTATATCCTCCTAAAATTTTAATTTAAAAACTACCCAACCTACTATGCATCCACTAAAAAATATTGATTTATTCTATTATATTATTCATAGTACATTGAATAAAATCGAATCGATTGTCTTAATTTTTTTTACTAAAAACCTAAATTCTTAACTTTTTTTATATCGCCTCTGTTTAAGAGAGAAAACCCTGATGTATTGAATGCGTGCTAATTATTTTTCTTTGATAATTTACACAATAATTAAAGGGCTTAAGACAAGTGAATCGATGACTTATATAAAAATATAAGATAACTCATATTAAAAAATAATCTACACAAATTCAGGAAGAAGCTTGACATTACAGTTTATCACTCGACATTACAATTAACACTACAATTTATCACTCAACATTATTTTACTTACCTTTACTGCTGTAATACTGCACCATCCAACAATTGATATATGACTAAAAATTTAAACAAAGCTTATATACTGGATTCATCCAATTAAACTCATTTATCTCTTTTTAATTGGATTGGAATTTATTAACTAAGTAAATTTGAACATGATATTTCGATAATTAGTATCTAAGTTTTGATATGTAATTCAGTCAATTAATAATTAAAATTTAATATTCAACTAGACTGATATGATGAAAAGATCAAACTGATTCAATTAATTCACATAAAATATTTATATTTAAATTATTGATTAGAATTTGACTCAATTTATAATACTTTCTCCGCTTTATTAGACTAGCAAGAATGCCCGTGCAAAGTACGGGCTGAATGTATTTTTAATATGTAAACATCACTCCAAAATAATATAAACCAAGGCCTAATATCAATATAAAAGATAAATTTGAAATACATAAAAGTAGAATTGATATTTTCAAATAACTCTATTAGTTGTTGTTGTTTTTCATTAAAAGAGATGACCACTTAGAGAATATTAAAATCGACCACTCTTAGCTCTAGCCCCACTTCTGAATTTTCTACATGAAGTTCTACCATATACATGATTGAATTGTAACTACCACCATTGTTATGGCCTGCCTTTGACACATGATCTCTAACTGGCAACGCACCATCATCATTTTTCCCTGTCTTCCCTTGTTTGGCTTTCATTATCTGTTTCCATTAGTGAGCTTGTTTTGCCATGTTAATCTTTGCATAACTCACTCAGGGCATAAATCTGTTCATTCGAATCTTTTTGACTCAGCCTCAGCTTGTCATCCCCAATCTTAAATATAACTACCATTGGAGAAGAAAGAACAATCTCAAACCCTTCATCTTCTGTCCTAAAATGTCAATACATACAAGTTAGAATTTAGACATATGAACAGAATAACGAATAATAATAACATCACAATACTCACATTTTCGTCATTATTATGACAAAAATGAAACTAAAACATTCATGTTACATATCATAAGATTAAAACCAAACATAAAGAGTTTTGGTGTTTGAGTGTACAATTGGTTATTGGGTTAATTCATTTCTTTGTGCAAGTTGAAAGTTCGAAGGTGTAGATTCTGCAAGTATTGATCAGAGAATCGATGAAAAATCATTAAATTGAATATGTCGCTAGTTACCAGAAGCTCTTATTTCCACCTCCTCACGACTTTCATTTCAAATAACATTAAATTAGGTCAAACAAATAATGAAATGTAGCAAATATAAAATAAATTATATGATTAGATGAGTTAATTATTCATTAAGGATTAACGCTAATAGTAAAACATATAGAGTAAATAGGCCTACTATATACAAACCTCATAATTAAGCTGTCGTATTCATCTAAAGATATTAGTGTTGCTGATGACTAAAGTATATTATTGGCACTATTAAGTCTTACAATCGGACCAACAATTTTATCATTGTTAGGATCTGTAAACATTGTCAAAATTACTACTGATTAAGAAAATATCAAATACTAAAAAAAATCGAAAATAAAAGAACATTTAATTATTTATTTGAACAACCAATCTCCACAAGACGATTGAGTAGCCGAGCAAGAGAAAATCCATATAAGATGATGTATATTGATTTCTTTCTCAAGATCAGGAGCAAATTCCAAATATGCTTTCAAACAATTTATCCAAAGTCGATAAAGCTAAAGACATAAAAAATAGAATCATCATTTTATAAATATAGGCACGGTAGGGTTCATGCATCACATTAAACAAACACATGACCATTTAACAACAAAATTGATAAAGTGAATCATATATATGTTGGAGATATCAGTGGCATCTAGAAGCAAGGGGAAACAGATTCATGGAGAAGTGTGAAAAAATCAAGTAAATAGGAACATCATATTTGATTTATTACTTTGATGTGAAAATGTATGTATAACTCTGAGGCATTCGATTTAAGAAAATATCTTCCTTCATATATTGGTGAGAAAATTAAGAAGTTATTACTTTTTTTCTCCGTTATAATAAATCAAAAGACACCATCATAAAATCTTCGATTTTTATTCTAAAATTAATAACGTAAGAAGACAAAGAGATGATATAACTCATGACATAATACAAACCCTAATAGTGTAATTGTAAGCGTTTAGATCTAAAAAGTAAATAGCATAAATTATATCGTAAAATTTATATGGAGATAAGAGAAAAATATTTATCTAGATATATATGTAATTTAAATAATTAATTTGATGATGAATTAAAATTATGTTTAAAATAAATAATATTTTTAACATCCTAAAATATAGTATAAATGAGATAAACTAAGTTCTGAAATAAATTTGGACATAAATAAAAATTATTAATAAAATAAAAAATAAGATATATAATATTAATTTAAAAAATAAATAAATCTAAAACATAAAAGATATAGTGGATAATACACAAATGAAATTCTTACGTAAATTTAAAGAAATAGTATATAAATTAAGTTTTAAATAAATTTAAAATATAAAAATATAGATACTAATATTTAATTTTGAATTAAATCATTTGAATCTTTAAATAAATTTAAATTTTAAAATATAGAATATATAAAAGATAATATATAAATAAAATTTCAAAGTAATCTAAAACATAAAGGTATATGAAACAATACTTAACTTTGAATTAAATCTTTATAAAGGTACAAAATATAAATATAAATTTATTTATGTGATAAAATAACATAGGACAAGTGAAAAAAGAATAAATTTAGATATAAAAAATATACTAAATAAGTTTCAATTTAAAGTACATAATTTTCTTTGTAAGTATCAATTTTGAATAAATTAACTTTAAAATAGCGCAAGAGATTACAAATTTAATGTTATATAACAATTAAATAATTAAAATAAAAATTTATAGTATATATACCTAAAAGTAACATCTATTGGGAAGTTAGAGAGATGTGTGTGCAAGTATTGTTTATACTCCGTAAGTAAATATTTACAATTAAAATTGTAATTGGAGGTTTATGAAATCTGAAGATTTATACTTAGTAAGATTTATTATATTAAATGATTAATAAAAGTAAATATAATAAAAGAGATTTAATGTTAGTAGAAGTCAAAAGAAGAAAAGATAAAAAGTCGAAGAGGGTAAAATTTACTTATTAACATTAAGCTAAAATTTGTAATTGAGAGATTTAATTTTAATTGCATAAAAAAGTAGTTATTTATACTTAGTAAGATATGATAATTTTAATTTTATATAATTAAAATTATTTAAATTTAAATATAAATTACTTAATTTTATATAAAATTATAATTTATTATAATTTATAAATTTATAAATAAATAAAAATAAAATACTTTATAATTGAATTTAAATATAATTAAAAATAAGTTATAACTCATAATCAAAATAAGCTACTAACCATGAAAAGAAGGAGGTAACATATAGTAATACCATATTTCTAAACCTATTAAAATAAAAGTAGGATTGATCGGTTGGAAATGAATCAAACAGTAAGAATTAAAAATTAAAATGACTAAAATTTTAGAATCGAGATTTGAACGGAATTGAATCGTTTAAAATTTGATTTTTTGATTCGATTTTTAGTTAAATTAAAATTTATTAATAATTATTATTTTTAATATAAAATATTATTTTTATAATAAAATGTTATTTTTATATTAAAATAATAATAATTTTATAATAATATAATATAATGTTTATTATTGTATATATTATATAATATAATATAAAACTATATTATTTTATTATAAAAAAATTAATTTTTCGATATGAATCAAACTGTTTTATAAAAAATTGAATCAAATCCAAATTCATATCAACTTCAAAAAATTTAATTAAATCAAATTAGATTTGATAAATAATTAATGGATTTAATTTGGCTCACCCCTAAATAAAAGTATACTTGTTTTATCGGCAGAAACGAGTCTGAAAACAAATTCAACAGTCTCTATCATCAAATAACAAATACTCGAACAAAATCGCACGAGCATTGTTTCGTTTTTTTTTTTTTTAGGATTTCATTTAAGATATAATAATAAATAAATTATTTAAATAACCACACCAATTTCTATCAATATTGAAAACACTTTGACGACTCTTTACGAAACCTATCAGACGAAGTAATCGATAAACCTAAAATTTGTCACCCAATTTCTGGACAATTCTCCCGATTTCCAACAACTTCTGGTAATCCTCCTGCTTTATCGATTGTGTTTTCTGTCTGTAATGTTTCAGTAATCTTATTGTATGATTTTCTGCTCTTTCGTACATGTTTTTTAGGTTTTTTGTTGTTGTTTGATTACTGCAAACGCCGCGTTGTGTTGTTTGATTACTGCAAACGCCGCGTTGTCGGTGGATTAGAACCGGCGGCGACGCTTGACGTTTGCTATAGACGAATTAGGTAACACAGCTTATTGAAGACTACTACTGTTAAAGTGCAATTAACGGTGAAGTAGCTGGCTTATAGTAGCATCTGGAGGTAATTGACAGATTCCAATGTTTGATTTTATGGAATTTAATTCATGAATTCTGACTGATTTGGTTTGGTTTTGCCTGTTTGTGGTTGTTTATTGATCAGGGGGTTGCTGATGGAATGGCTGGGAATGTTAGTATCCTTATGTTTTATTGCGACTTTGGTTGAATCCTCGCGTATCCCTGAAGCTATCTGGTCAGTTAGTTTGAATGTCGAGCATACTTCAGTTTATTCCTGGACAATCTACAGTGCCAGCATATTCGTCCTTGTTGCCCTTGTTTTATCTATGTATCTTGTCTTTGAGCATCTAGCAGCCTACAATCAGCCTGAGGTTTGAGCTTGTATAATTCTTACTTATGCTCTGAAGACAAATTGGACTTTGCATTTGCAAATTGCACATCACGTGTGACTAATAGCAGGATTACTTAATTTTAGGAGCAGAAATTTATGATCGGACTCATTCTGATGGTTCCTGTTTATGCACTAGAATCGGTATGCACTTTTTTCAAATTATACTGAATTTAAGTGTGTGGATTGTGCTATGCTCTGTTACATTATACTGAATTCGACAGTGTATTACAATGGATGCGTGTTGTAATGGTTGTCAGTCAATACAATGCTAGTGTAAATCATTCATTGGAATATGTGTGTGCTTATTACGTGAATGAAATACTTTCCTTAGAGATTGATCTGCCAAGTAATAAAGGTTTAAGAAATTGGGATTTTGGTCATTAATTTCCACACACGTATTTATTTGTCCTTGGATGGATGACTGAGAAAAACACAATCAGAAAGGATTTATTGCAAGGAACAGAGTTATGGCTTCGAACTAGGGTTTTTGAGAGGCTGGTCTATAATCCTGTTGAAAGTATTCTTATAAAAAAGTATCATTATTTGTTCTGTAAGTGCAACCCTAGATTATTTTATAATCTTTTCCCTAAAAGGTAGTATTAATCCATTAGGGGTTCTTACTTATTCAGACTAATACGTCACAGATTCTATTGTTAACTTAATCAAGACTTGTCCTACTTTGTATAATATATCTTTTAACAGATACAAGAGACAGATACAGCTTGATGTTACATTAAATAACCTTAATTCCATTGATAACTAAGTAAAGGGTCCTGTATATGAATTAATTTTTTTTAACCATATTAATAGTATGAAGACAATCAAATTTGCGGACAACTACTTAACTTAAAAATTGGATATGAAATAAGCACTCTTTTTTAATTAGGAAATTAGTAACGAAATCAAGGAAGATTATAGATCTCAACTCGAAATAGCTTTTTGTCGGACAAGTTGATAGGGGCTTCGCATTATTTTGTCCGTTCAAGTTGGGCAGAAGTGGAATGAACTCGCAAGTTATCCTTTTTTCTGAAAGAATACACCGTGTTATTCATGATGGTTTTATCAGGATTTCCGCTTGGTCGTTTCAATTAGGTTAATTTAAGTTCTAAAATATTGATGATTCAATACTTGTGGTATGAACCGATAAACTCATAACTAATAGATCTCATTCTTGCTTCATGTAAATATGTGGAGGAAGTGTTTAATTTTCAAATGGAGAGAACTAAGTGACAAGTGATGGAGAAATGAAGAAGACAAAGTTTCTTTAGGAAAAATACTGCATTTTATGTGGGGGTAAATGGACTATTACGTCACTAAACTCAGCCCTGACTTTCATTTTGGTCACCAGCCCAAAAGTTTCCAAACGCATCATTGAACCAATTAAAACTACAATTAGGTTTCGTCCGTCAAAAAAGTTTAAAAAACTAACGGAGCATTGATGTGTTAAGGTGAGTAGGACTAAATTGTTGAAGTTGTATGTATCATAAGATCCAAACCTGAAAGTGAAGATACCTACCCGATTTTTCACCCAAAATTTACTCATAATAAGGAATGGGAGAAGAATATGGAGTTAGGGTTCATACTTTTCAACTGTCTTCTCCAGCCCACTCTAAATATGAGTATGTTTGGGTAACACTTATTTTGAAAAATAAGTGCTTATCCCCAAAAAAATGAAAATAAGTGCTTATCCCCAGAAAAAAAGCATCTAAACAAGTGCTTTTTTTGGGATAAGCACTTATTTTGAAAAATAAGTGTTACCCAAACAGGCACTATCTCTCTCTAGCGGCTATCTCTAAAAGTCAGCAACCACAACTCAAGGATTTGAGACAATCTGACTTAAAACTCAAAGATTTGAAATGAGATTTATGTGATGGATGGTGAAAGTTATCACCAACAGACATTTTAAATTGATACACACACACATATATATATACTTGTGGATTGGTGTTCTTGTGTGTGTTTCTATTTTTTGTGTATATCGCATACATATATAACAAAATTCTTGCAATATGCTTTATTTCATATCTTAAAATCCCTAAATCTCCACTCTTGGCACGCTAGCAATATGTTTGTTGTTTGTTAACAATCACTGTAGTCACCAACTCCGGCCGCGCCAATGAGAGAAGTCAATGCTTCTACGTATCTACTTTAAGCTGATATATCAATAAATCTCCCATTTCTCTAATTCTATTCACAATCATTGTCACACCAGGATGAATCTCCATCACTTGAGCTTAACACCGTTGCCAGCGCCGGTGAGAAAATGGGATGTCTCCGAGAGGTCGCCAATTTCAATGTTAAAATTGGATGGAATTGGATTTGGGTTTATAATATTCAATTGAAATTATAACTAGGTTGTGGGTTGGGTAAGTAAATGGATTATATACTCATATCCGAACCAGGTCAGATGTGTATTCACAAGATAGATGCTTATGTGGAAGCTTACATT
>JAUEJK010164566.1:0-17303 GCA_032274865.1 Eryngium alpinum
TGGAAGGGTGTCACTGCATTCAGCAATGCATAGTGAGGCAAATTGGCTGAATAAACTGCTCTATTTCAGAGAGGTTCGGGTGTTGCGCCATACACCGTTAGAAAGGTCTGGGAGTCTAATTTTTAATGCAAAAAAACGGTTCACAAATCCGACATTTCTATTTTAACTTATTACAGTTTTAGTGGAAGGGTGTCACTGATTTCAACAATGCATAGTGAGGCAAATTGGCTGAATAAACTGCTCTATTTCAGAGAGGTTCAGGTGTTGCGCTATACACAGTTAGAAAGGTCTGGGAGTCTAATTTTTAATGCAAAAAATGGTTCACAAATCCGACATTTCTATTTTAACTTATTGCAGTTTTAGTGGAAGGGTGTCCCTGCATTCAACAATGCATAGTGAGGTAAATTGGCTGAATAAACAGCTCTATTTCAGAGAGGTTCAAGTGTTGCACCATACCGATAGAAAGGCCTGGAGTCTAATTTTTAATGCAAAAAACGGTTCATAAATCCGACATTTCTATTTTAACTTATTGCAGTTTTAAAGGAAGGGTGTCACTACATTCAACAATGCATAGTGAGGCAAATTGGCTGAATAAACTGCTATATTTTAGAGAGGTTCAGGTGTTGCGCCATACGCCATTAGAAAGGTCTGGGAGTCTAATTTCTAATGCAAAAAATGGTTCGCAAATCCGACATTTCTATAGAAAGTTATTGCAGCTTTAGTGGAATGATGTCACTGAATTCAGCATTGCATACAACATGTTAAACAACAGTTATGAACATACAACATAGTATGATAGAGTACATGTTTAACAAATGTATTGCATAAAAATCAAACATCTAAAGCAATATAAATTGCCTTGAAAAGGTGGCCAGAGTTAATTAAGGCCATAAAATTTAAATTTTGTATTGGTTACATCAGTCCAAAGATTAAAAAGCAAATAAAATTGAGTAATGGATTCTCAAATGATGTGTCTGATGAAATAGACATCCCTTTATCTGTATGAATATTTTAACACATATAATAAAGCAGAAAGAAGTTAATGCTTAAACTTTTAACATATATAATGAAGATATAAAATTAATGCTTAAACTTTTGTCAGTTTGTTTCTTTAGAAGGTTTCACAGAAAGAAGTTAGTTTCATAAAATCCATATGAAATAAACTGTTCTATTTCAGAGAGGTTCAGGTGTTGTGCCATACACCGTTAGAATTAATGCTTAAACTTTTGTCAGTTTGTTTCTTTAGAAGGTTTCACAGAAAGAAGTTAGTTTCATCAGACCTTTTACCTTTTTACTTTACCTATATTTATGCATAGGCATTGGTGCTGTTCTTTTACCAAACAGTAAAACATGTTCATAGAACTTGAAAACTCAGGGTATTTTGCGCTGTTCTATTATGTAAAATACGAATTAGAAGTGGTACATTACATGCATCAAGAAGTTGCTGCACCTCCTGCAGATTCCTTACTATTCAGTGTGCAAGACAACGTTTCTTCTAATGTTTCTTCTAACGAGTTAGGTGCTGAATTATTCTGTTTAATCCCTTTTACGAACGCTTTATATGTCTTATGTTTCCAGTTATTATTATCTACTATCTTTTTATGTGTGTTGCAGTTTAGAGGACATTAGTATTTGTGTTGCAGTTTAGAGGGCATTACTTCGATTGAGAATGTAATTCCCCTTCAATTTCTTATTCACATGGTTGTTTATGTTTTACAATTGAATCTTTTTTATCAGCATACTTTTACGATATATTTATATTGTATTGCTTGATCTGTAGATAACTGTTTATTCTGTTTTAAGCTACTGACACTACGTTACCTTAATTTCAGCAAACTATGTGCAGTTTATCGACATTTTAGCTCTCAATCATATTATATGCTACAGACACACTGCAGCATTCAGCAAACAGTGTTTACAAAAGATATCAAAAACTAAATATTTTACACCACTAATCAAGATTTAGTCACTTAAATAAGAACTGAGAGCAAAACATAACTTCCAAATTCCAATACCTCAAGAATATGTACAATGTTCTCAACAGTTACTGTATTCAACTTATATTAACTTGCATACATATCGGAAGTTTATAATGCAAAAACATCAACAAACAGGGTACTAAATACAAAAACATAATTGAAACCAATAGTAGCTGAACATAGCAATATACTTAATACAACTTTAAGTAACCTAAAAGAGTACTTGAAAACCAACTACACTGAACCAAAATACTCCATGCTAATATATTACACAAGCTTAACTGTCCAATTAAGTTCCTAAGACTATGTCTGAAGCTTAACATTTCAGAATGTAGTACTAAACTAAACTAAGGACCACGTTGAATTGTAACATGAAATACAGGATACAAAGTATCCATGAATTGGAATATAAGCAGATCACCTTCTCTGATTTCATTTTACTTGACAAAAATCAATCCAGCCACCTGAAAGGCGTGGAGATTGACCATTCATCAAAATACTTAGTTGCCATCTAATGTTGCCAACCTGCAAAGTGACTTCGTCTCCTGTTTCCCAATCTCCATCTCTTTTCTGAGCGTTAGATTTAATATACTGCAAGAACATAAGATTTTCGTTTTTTATATAACTATGTTTTGAATGAATTATTACTAAATCATATAAGGTTTGTAACATATACCACTACATGTTCATGTGAATCCAAGTGAGAAGTTAGAATCCTGCGTTCAAACTCCGACAGAACATTCGGCTCGTTGATTTGATTGTTAATATTGACAACCTGTTCGCCTTCAAATTCATCTATAACCTCTGCCTCCTCAATTCATCTATTTCCATTTCATCTATTTCTGATTCGACACTTTCAACTTCATCGAACTCTGCATCGTCCTTTGTGTCATCTATGAATTAAAAGGAATTGTATTAATACTTTTTTTTACTGCAATATAATCACAAGCTAATTACAAAAAATTTTATAATAAAAGTTAAAGCTATCACTACCTGATTCATCCACAATTGACCAGTCAGGGTTTACGTACTAGTGATCTTCAATCATATACTCAACAGTAATGTGACATGCAGGATCGTACACTTCCATTCCATCATTTTGAAATAGTTGTATCCATGTCA
Organism: Eryngium alpinum; assembly: GCA_032274865.1. Taxonomy (NCBI): domain Eukaryota; kingdom Viridiplantae; phylum Streptophyta; class Magnoliopsida; order Apiales; family Apiaceae; genus Eryngium; species Eryngium alpinum. Next base: position 3,102 of record JAUEJK010164566.1, read on the forward strand.
CTTCTCCGTTAGAACTTATCTTGAATAGAATATTATCATTCTTCTGAAGATTCAAGACAGGAAGTAGACGTGTAATATTTAACGTATCACTGCCATTTCCTAGAGTGCCAATCAGCCAAAATTGATTATAACAAAACACCTTTGTGCTATTCCTCAGTATGCCACGATAAACGTTCAAGAATTCCTTTGGAATAACCTGATTCTCAATAATTTAATAACTTTTTAGTTTATTTAAAAACATACATATTTCCTATTTAAAAAGCAATCAGGTTAAAAAAAATGTTAATGTGTTTTACATACAATTTGTCCGGTCTGTAGAGTCGCATCTGTCACAAAGTGAAAGAACGATGTATCCCCATTAATATCCTCTATTAACAAATTTAACCAATTTGTCTATTATTTCCCAAATTATGCATATAAGTTATAGTAAATTGATTGAAAATAATTGTTTATCTAATCAGAAGTTTAACAGAGTTTATAAAATATACCTCTTAGGGCTTTGTGCAGCTTCAACAGAGATCTTTTGAGATAACAAAAATTAACTTCATCTCGAGCATTTCCTACATATATGATAAGCTTATCACCTTCCTTCAGACCTATATCATGTGCTAGCTCCTTCCATCCACTTACGAAACTGCAAAACTTTCCCGAAATCCCACGTTCAATATGAATTTCCCAAGTATTTGATATTTATAAAAACTTTATCTTCTCTCCACTTATCTAGTCCCTGTACAAATCTATGTAGTCCACATCAAGAAACTGAACATGACAAATCTTATAGCTGGATCTTAGAAAACAGTATTCAAATAAGATAGTGTAAGTTGCTCCAGTCCCACGACCATTTACCATTAGCAAAGATTTAAAATTATCTTCCTCCACATCTGTCTCAACATTGAACTCTGATTCACTATTTTCCTTATATGAAGGATCACAATTTCCATATTCGTTGTCTGCTAAGTGAGCTTCAAGTCCAAATTGCAGATGGACAGTTACATTAAATTTAAATCCCTTATAATATTCCATGTACAACAGATTATACAATTTCAAACTATGATGTTCAAAAAAATTTTTTAAGTCCACTAATCTGCTTTCTTTTTTGGAGTATGTGGCTTGCCATAACTTTCCTTCTTTACATTTGATTACGACATTTCTTCCATCTAACTTTGTCCCATGACGACGATTAAAAACATCGGGAACCCTCTGTAACACATTATAAGAACAATATGTAATCTAAACTCAGATTATTATACATAAAACTAATCTTACGGCTTTTCAAAAAAGAAAAAAACTCGTAACCACTAAGACAGTTAAGTTATATACAATTTAAACTCAAATCATTATACAAAAATTTAATATAACTGCTTTTCAAAAAAGAAAGAATCCGTAACGATTAAGACATTTTACTTACAATTGATCCAAAGTGAGATTTGTTTCCATGGGACGTCATAAAACAATCAATCAACTCATTTTTCTCTACATGTTACATAAAAAATCTATCAATATATTATCCGCAACTTTTTTACTCTTCAAATGTAAACATAGAAGATAAAATATGTCGATACCCGTACCTAACAACTTCTGGCAGGTTGAAATTCCATTACTTTCTTCTTCTGAAGGAAAAATTACAGAAACATAAGAATATGCACATATTTAAAAAAGAGATAATTGGTTGTACAACTAACTGAAATTTACTATTTATTACTTAACAAACAGTAATCCATGTATATTATCTCAAAAACATATAGTACTTAAAACACATTCGTATCTATATACCACTGTGTTATACTTCTAAACTCAAGTAAAATGCAAAAATTATACATTACAAAACTTGATACTTTGTTAATCTTCTTTCTTAATCCAAACTTTTCAATAACTCAACCCCAAATTTCTATAAAAATCCTAATTACAAAAATCAAATTTACACCATAAACTTCAAATAATATCCATATATGATAATAGAGAGTACGATAACAAACAAAATACATGCAAAATCACAAAACTCAACAACTTGAAGAATATAATGAGTAAGAACAAATCTATGGAAAACTAAACAAACATTATTAACTGATTTCATAAGATAGTTATACACAGATTTAATATAATACCTGCAATTCATAATTTTTGGATGATTTTTCCAGAAACAGAGTTCTATCTAATCAAGGTAATTGAGTCAAACTATGAAAACTCTGTTTTTACTTCCTCCACCTAAATAACCATTGAAAATTGTGTTACTTTAATACACACAAAACTCTGCATTATATTTTAATTATTTTTATAGTTTTTAAATTTATTTTTTTTTGTTCTGAAATTCAATACGACATTCATTATTTTAGTTAAAACGTAAATTTGGTTTATTTTAAAAACATACATATTAATTTATTTTATTTTATTTTTAATCAATTTTTTTTTGACCTAATTTTTAGTACATTATTAAACTTTTATTTAATAATTTTTTTGTTCTATGAAGGTAAATTCAAATTGTACGTGGTAATTTGTCTTTTTGTTTTAATATTTTTTTTAAAATTAAATTAACTTAAAAAAAGATTAAATTTCTATTTTTAAGTATAAATATATAATCTAATATAACGTCCAATAAATTTGTATATATCCGCTGCACTCACTACTTTACAGGATTATTGATTTCAAATCTAAATTTAAGTTGTCAAGGAGAACTTTTGGCACTATATACCTTGTATTTAATATCTTTCTTTAACTTAGTATAAAGGCAACCTACTTAAAATGACATATACATTTACTTTAATAACTTTTTTCTTCTAAAAAATTAAGGTAATACTATTAATGTATCAATTTTATATTAGTTAAAGGACATTGTCATATCCAAAAGTTTCCCAACTTTGTAGCAATCATAATATTAACAATATTATTTTTTAAAAAAATATTGATTTTTCCAAAAATAAAATTAAGACATCTACTAAAAGACGTTTGACGTATACTTATTAAATCAAATATTATACTTGAATGATTATTTATGTAACATTAACAAGGGAAAATAATTACTACTGACAAGTTGACTTTGTAATACAGTCAAGCTCAATTAATACTAAAACACATTACTCTATAATAATGCTTCACTTTTTTCTTGGTATTTGTAAAAAATTACTATTTTGTATACTACTAAGAAGACAAACATTTATTCTCTTTTCTTTAAAATTTTTGTCCCTACCGGCTACACATGTATATTTTATAATAAAAACAGTATTTGTTACACTCACTATATTATTCGCATGATATATAACTATTTTACCATACAAAAATAATTAACTTTTCATTAATAAAATTAATAATTAAAATAAAGTTAAAAAATTATAAATTCAAAATATTTTAAATTAAATATTAAATAAATTATTACGAATATATATATATATATATATAATTTTATTTTTAAAAAAATATATCAAATTTTTTACATACCCGCACGCGAAGCGCGGGCATGGGTTACTAGTATAGTATATAAACCATATATATATGTATATAAAAATCTGAAAATATATGAGTATAGTCGAATTAATATATAACAAATATAAATAACACCTAAGTAAATATCACCAAAAAATCAAACCAAGTTTTCAACAATGAAATAGCACAAATTCGGGTTGGTTCGAGAGGTATAGGCCACGACTTAGGGGTGGAGAAGCTTAGAGGCCGAAGCTTGTTTTAAGACCAAAAAATCAACTTTGATGGCCTTGTAACAAGTTTTGTGATATTTGACACACACTTGAATCAAACCTTAGTATATATTTATAAATATATGAAGTATGAAGGTTTGAAGAAGATGAAGAACACTTGGAATTATGAGAGCAAAATAGCTAGAGAGATCTTCATAACTTGGGTGTAATGTATGTGTTGTGTGTATTTTTAGAGGGGGTAAGGGGTTGTATTTATAGAGAAATACTAGGGTTTGTGTTTTCACCATTTAGTAAAATTACTAACAAGGTAAAAGGAAATTTCCATAGAAATATTCCTTAGGTAAAAATATGTAATGGTGAAAAACATGTAATAAGTGATGTTGGTGTTTTAAGTGTTTGAGAGGGGTGTTTGAAATTGTGTTTCTAGAAGAAATAAAACACATAAGTGATGAGATTCCATGGAAATGTGTATTGAGTATTTTTGTAAAAATACTAACATGTTTATTTATGGTGAAACATGATTTTCGAGTGGGTAACACATTTATGGAGGGAAAAGGTTTAAGGTGATAAACATGTGTTTTGGCATGGTGAGGAAAATAAATTTCCATAACATGTTTTTGTGGTTTGGAATGTGATTTTGTTGAGAATAACATATAAATGGATAGAGATATATTTGGGTGAGAAAACATGTGTTTTAAGAGTAAAGAGTGAATGGCACCAAACATGTTTTCGGTATGTTATGTGTGAAAGATGCTTTATGAGGGGATAAAATATTAGTAGTAAAAGAGCATCTTTGTGGGTGGAAAATTCCATAGACTATAACCTTCTAGAAGCTTAATGGGAATTATACCACATTTTGTAGTAAAATATTCCATATGGTGATTAACACTTGATTAGTGTTAAATAAAATGATAAATAAGGGGAAGATGATTCTCTCTCTAGGAAAACCCTCTCCCTTCTCTCTAAACCCTAGTTAGGGATTCATGTTTTCCGGCTAAAACACCAACCTGCTATTTCTCCCAGCCACTTCTAACCCTTCACCTCCTTTATCCATCACCTAAATCACCTCTCTATCACCACAAATCCGCCCCTCTCCTCCAAACCCTAACCCTAACCCTAAAAAATTATCTTCCCTACCTTCTACTGCTTCTGTTATGGTGTCTCAATACCCATCAGACCTCGAGGACTCTATAGACCCTGGAAAAGAAGGAGATCAGGTTAGCCCGGTGATTGCCAACCATAGGCAAGTTTATGCTGAGATTTATGATGAAGTCTTTGCTGTCTCTCAGCAATTAATGGCAAATGCTAAGGAAGAAGCCAGTTCCTTTAAGCAAAAATACCAGGAGGCTATGAACTTTATCCAAGCCAAAGGTCACTCTTTCACAGAACTAAATACTTACACCCATCCAAACATTCGAACTGTGGATGATAATGACTGTATTGTTGAAGATACGGTAACTGGAGCTGAAGGTGCGATGTCTTCTCTGGACCATCTCATTAGGAATGCACAAAGTAACAATCCTGTAATATCTGGTAGTCCCAACACCTTTAATCCACATCCTGAAGGTTTAGAGGAAGCTAGGGTTAATACGACTCCTACTACTTCCTCACCGGAAAAGGTTTCCTCAGGGAAGTCCTCAGGTAAGCCCTCTAGTCAGTCAAACACTTCTTTGACTGCTGTGGTCCCCAAAGCCATTTGTCAGTCAACACAGCCCCACTCACTACTGTCTGTTCCCTGCCCTAAAACCCATACTGTGGCCCCTCTACAACCACATGCTTCCCATACTACAAACCCTCAAGTTCCACATGATTCACACTTTACAAATTCAACCACAACGGAATATGCTGTCTCCCACCCTGTCTCCTGCCCTAAAGAGGTGGACCCTAAGTTAAACAATGCCTTCTCCCATACACAAGGGAACACAAAGAATATCTCATATGCTGCAGTGCTAAACTCCCCTGACAACTTTACCTTAGAGGCTCTTCCACTATCTTTCTTCGCTCCTGTGTTAACAAATGGAAAGAAATGTATATCCCCACCAAAGAGTTTCCTGCTGAACGCACAAAAGCCTTGGTCTACAAGCATTATTGCTCACTTCATTGGTCCTCACCCTCACTTTAAAAAGGTTGAAGCATCAGCTTTTAGGGTATGGGGAGACTATGGTCTAAACAAAGTGTTTTTAGCTTCTAATGGCCTTTTTACATTCAGATTCGACTCTGAAAGTGCAAGAGACCATATCCTCTCTTCTGGTCCTTGGCAAATAGCAAATAGGTTCATAATCACTAAGGCCTGGTCTGAAGGTGCAAGTTTCAACAAGGACAAAATCACTGCTGTTCCTCTTTGGACCAACATTCATAATCTCCCATACACTTATTGGTCTACACAAGGGCTCAGTTATGTGGCTTCATGCATTGGGAAACCTTTATACACAGATAAAAGCACAGCAAAGCTGGAACCAATGGCCTTTGCAAGAGTATGTATTGAGTTCTCAGGTGATTCTGAATTTCCAAGTTTCCTAGAGGTACCTATTCTTGATGAAAATGAAAATATCATCAAGGTTAAGGTTGATATAGAATACCCTATTCTTCCTCCTCAATGCTTTCACTGCAATCTCTTTGGACATACTACTAAACAATGTGTGAAAGAGGTTAATAAGTCTACCAAAGAGTGGGTTCAAAAGACCTTTCAGGGTGAGGAGGAAGTGACTATTGAGCAAAAGGAGGAAGTTCCTACTACCAACATTGTGGTGCAACCAGTAGCTCCAGTGCTCCAAGATTTGGTGGAAGTGCAAAAACTGGATGACATATTACCTAATAACCAAGGTGATATTACTCAGTCCCAAGAAACTCCCACCACAGCTTCAGATGCTCCTTCAAAGAGTCAAGAAGGCACCTTCAATTCTGACACTGTCCCTCCAGATGAAAAGATTGTTTGTCAAGATACAAAGGCTTCTTTGGATCCTTCTCCTCCTCCAAAGGGCCTGGGCTTAAAGATTAAACATGTGGATGAGATCAGTAAAAAGACACTCCAAAGTCAAGCTTCAACCAGTCAGGTACAAGGAAATAAAGCAGATGGCTTCACTCCAGTTTCACATAAGAAGAAGCATGGTTCCAGAAAAAGGTTCTCCAAATATCACTAACTCTTCTATGTTTAAGTTTGCTACTTATAATATTAGGGGTCTTAATAAGAAGTCTAAACAGACAGCTGTTAGAGACTTCATTTTATCTCATTCATTTTCTTTTTTGGGTCTCTTAGAAACCAAAGTTAAACTTCACAAATCAGTTAGAATATCTAGCTCTATTAATCCTCACTGGACCTGGATTTTTAATTATGAATCTAACCCTAACGGGAGGATTTGGTTAGGGTTTGATGCTCAGTTGTGGGCAGTGTCAAAGTTACAATGTTCTGATCAACTTATCCACTGCCATGTTACTTTTTTGCCCTCTAATGTCTCCTTCCTAGCATCTTTTATCTATGCTCAGAATGACGGTGCTTTAAGAAACCCTCTCTGGGAAACCCTAGGGCATATATCAAACACTGCTTTACCTTGGTGTGCATTGGGGGACTTTAATGTTATGCTTGACAATCATGAGGTTTTTGGGGGCAGAGATATTATCACCTCAGAAATTCAGGAATTTAGAGCTTGTCTAAACAACTGTGGCCTGGAGGATATCAAAGCTTCTGGTAATTTATACACCTGGTGGAGTTGTAGTGATACAAACCCTATCCTTAAAAAATTAGATAGAGTTTTGGGTAATGCTTTTTGGTTCTCTTCTTTTGATAGTTCGCAAGCCTCTTTTCTTCCCTGGGGTTTTTCAGATCATAGTCCTGCAGTCCTTACCTGTAAGACTCTCACTCAATCCTATTCAAAGCCATTTCAGTTCTTTAACTTCCTCACTGACCTTCCAGATTACAATGTTACAGTCCAATCTTGCTGGGAACAGCCTGTCAGTGGTAACCCTCTTCGTAAGTTGTTTGCGAAGCTCAGGAATGTAAAAAAAGTCCTTACAGAGCTAAACAAAAAGAATGGTAATCTTAAGTCTAATCTCTCCACCATAACAGACAAGATTTCTCAGCTGCAAACCCTAATGGAGGGTAACCCTTCCTCTATTAATTCTGATGTGGTTCTGAATCTCCAAACTCTTCAAAAACAGTACTATGATTGTGCCCTTCAGGAGGAGAGTTTCCTAAAACAGAAATCAAGAGTTCAATGGCTCAAGCAGGGGGATTCTAACTCCAAATTTTTCTTCTACCAGACTAAGCAAAGGTGGAATTCTTGCAAAATTCTTTCTATTAATAACTCTCAGGGGGAGGAGGTGCATGGCCAGGATGCAGTAAAGCTGGTGGCAGTAGACTACTTTCGTAGTTCCCTTGGCAGAGAAGAACCAGTTTCTAACTTCAACTTTGAGCTCCTGGGATCCTATCATGAAGTTCCAATAGAGCAATGTGCAGGCCTTATAGCTCCCATCTCTAGAGAGGAAATCTTTACAACTCTCAAGTCTATGAAAAAGAATAAAAGCCCAGGTCCAGATGGCTTTAATGTCAACTTCTTCCTGCACTCTTGGAGTATAGTTAAGGAGGATTTCATCGCTGCTGTTCTGTATTACTTCAAGGTCAAGCACATGCCAAATGAAGTTAATGCCACCTCCATTTGTTTAGTGCCCAAACAGAAGATCACTGAAACACTTGCTGATTTCAGACCTATATCTTGTTGTACTACAGTTTACAAGTGCATTTCTAAGCTATTGGCCAACAGACTACAACATATCATTCCTTCCATTGTAGGTCCAGCTCAGGCAGCTTTTGTCCAAGGGAGATCAATATCTGACAACATCTTTTTAGCTCAGGACATCTTAAGAAGTTATAACCAAAAATCTGGCCCTCCTAGGTGCACTTTGAAGATTGATTTGGCTGCAGCCTTTGACTCAGTTAATAGGGGTTTTCTCCACTTACTCTTAAGAAAACTGAAATTCCCAGCAATGTTTGTAGAATGGATCATGGGTTGCATTCAGAATCCTATGTTCTCTGTTAAAGTGAATGGTGAGCTTTGTGGGTATTTCCAAGGTAAAACCGGCTTAAGGCAGGGGGATCCTCTATCCCCCTACCTTTTTGTGATCATAATGGATTCTTTATCTAGAATGATTGACACTGCTGTAATCTCCAAGAAGCTGATCCCACACTGGAAAGCAAAAGCTACCAAGGCTTCTCATGTCTTCTTTGCAGATGACATTCTGATCTTTGGTCAAGCAGATCCAACAACTATCCAAGCTATTCTTCACATTCTCTCCAGCTTTGGTAATGCTACTGGCCTGAGAATTAAACCTTCTAAATGCCAGGCATTCTTTGCCAACACAGACACCAGGATTTCTGATGGCTTTTTCTCTACATCAGGCTTCCAGATAGGCAAACTTCCATTAAAATTCTTAGGTGTTCCTTTGATATCTAAAAAGCTATCTATGCAGGATTGTTTTCCTCTTATTGATGCTATTACAGATAGAGCACGGTCATGGACTACTAAGTTCTTATCTTATGCAGGCAGGATTGTGCTTGTTAAGGCAATCCTTTTCTCTATGCTATCGTACTGGACAACACACTTTATTCTGCCTAAGGGAGTTCTAAAAAACTTGCAATCTATCATGTCCAGGTTCTTATGGAAAGGCTCTACCCTTGATAAGGGTGGTGCAAAGATAGCTTGGGACATCTTATGTCTTCCTAAGGAGGAAGGTGGTCTAGGGTTAATGAGTTTAACTGAGTGGAACAAAGCTCAGATCATGCTACAGCTTTGGAGGGTGGTTAACTTTCAAACTAACTCTTTGTGGTTATCTTGGTTCAGGTGTAATGTGCTTAAAAGGAAAAATTTCTGGACCTTTCCAACTCCTGCTTCTTGCTCCTGGATTGTTAGGAAGATTCTGCACCTAAGACTGGAAGCTAAACCCTTCATTTCTTACAGCATTGGGGATGGCTCTAATATATCTCTATGGCATGATCCATGGCAGTCAGATTGGAGGTCTTCTGTTGACCTAATTCAGTGCTCCGAATTAGGGCAGGATGCTAGGGTTTCAGCCATTATAAGTAATGGTGCATGGATCTTACCTAGCTCAAACCACCTGTGCTTAGTCAACTGGAGGGAGGACTTTAACTACAGCTGCCGATTCTTCCCAGGAAAAAAAGATGAAATCTGGTGGAATGGGATTAAAAAAGCCAAACTCTCTTCTAGAGACTTTTGGCTCTGTTTGAGAGACTCTAAACCTGAGGTCCCGTGGCACTCTATGGTATGGCACAAACTGTCTATTCCTAGGTTTGCTTTTCAGCTTTGGATAGTCTTCCACTGCAGGCTTCCAACTCTTCTGAGAATGTCTAAATTTACACACCAGGAGACATCTCAGTGCTATTTGTGTATTGCTGGCCAGGAAAACCAAGATCATCTCCTTTTCACCTGCCATTTTTCTTCTGCTATTTTGTTTCAGGTGATGCAGGCCTGTAAGTTTAACCTATCTACTTGTGCATCCTGGCAAGCTATGGTAAGTATTATTTCAACTGCTCCAATGCCTAAGTACAGAAGACTTCTCCTAAAGGTGGCTCTTCAAATCTATGTTTACTACATTTGGCAAGAAAGGAATTCGAGAGCTCATAACTCTAGAGATATCCTCACAATATCTTCTCTTTCTAGTTGCATGATCTATTGCATTAAATGTAAACTGCATAGCTCAACATGGTTTCAAAAAATGATTGTTAAGTATGGCTTAGTGGATTGGGTGTTGTAGTAGTATTGTTGTACGGTTCTTGTTTCTTTGTAGTTTGGATCCGTTGGATCTTGTCTGGGGTATGCCCCTAAGCTTTTGTAAATTCTTCTCCCTTTTATTCTACAACTAAATTACCTAAAAAAAAAATGATAAATAAGGAATCTTGAGATTCTTAAGGAAGATTAGCATTTTTATGGAAAAAATATACATATAGAAATATTAAATGTATAAAATATAAGTTTTACGAAACCTGATATTTAATTTGTATTCTTAAGGCCGAAAATAATATCGAGTAGAAAAGTGCGGACCTTAGAATGTTTCTGAGTAAATACATATAGAATAGGAAGTGTCTGTATTCTATTTCTGAATGAAAGAACTTGGCTCAATATTTTGGTTATATACTTTGGTAATATCACATATGTATAAGAAATACGACACATAGAAAATAAATTATGGAGTGTATTAAAGTGTGTTCGTGATGTTTGACTCTTAAATCAAATTGCAAGTCATTGGCCATTTTGTAGAATATATCGTATCGGTTTTGAAATCGTTGACCGTTGACCGAGTTTGACTTTTAAGTCTAAGTCAATCCTAGTCGGAGAGGATGTGTTGACTTATATGTCTTAATTAGAATTTAGGTTAAGTTGAATTACAAAACACCTAATTAGGGGACTTAATTAAGAATTAATTTAATTCCCATCACATTCTTCCGCTAAATTGGGATTTTTTAGTATCGAATCTTCACTCTGAATGCTCCATCTGTTTTTGAAATATAGTTCTCTCTAGGGTAGCAGGAGGATCTACAATAGCATTGGAAGAAGAACCACCTTCACCAAAGAATGAACATTTCTTCTGCCTAACTGTCCTCTTTGATTCAGGAGGACGGGGATTATCCTCTTTATCCTTTCTTTTATGGAGCAAGGCTTTAGCATAAACAGTAGCTATAAAGAAAAGTGGAGTTTATGTATAATGTTATGTATCATAACTTTGAAAGATGTAAGTAGAAAGTAATACCAGCAGGTGATAGGTGGTTGAGGCCTAGGTTTTGAAGGTTTTCCTCCCATAATATTGACATATAGTGAATGGATTCGCCATCATCTTGAAGCATCTTGATAGCTTCATCTTCCTCGTCTGAGAGCTGGAGACGTTGATGTCAATCTCATACACAGTACCAATTCGGTTCTACATAAGGTTTCCCAGCTTTCAGTCCTCCATCGAATAAAGAAGTATTCATTTTTCAAATCTTTAATAGAGTCAGGCATGGATGTAGTTGAGAAGATAGGGCTTGGTTCTACACGTGTGTTGAAGGGTAACCCGTCCCTCATGTGGGGTGGGGCAATTATTGAATATGAAAATCTTTCTAAAAATGTTTATGGTAGGTTCGATATTTTTGATCTTACATCGGCCTAGGAAGTTGTGAATAGTCTTATAACCATTCGGATGAAGTTGAGCATGACTAATTCGTACTTACGCCAGAATACGGGTGGTGAAAGAGTTGGGAGGAATTCTAAATCCGGAGATAAGGGATTCTTTGAAAAATACACAGATGTCGACTCCAGGAGCAGGGTCGATCTGAAGCTATAGGTATGATCGCTTCGTACTCTCCATTGATATCGAAAGCAAGAGTAAGGTATTTAACTTCGTCTGAAGTAAGACCATTGGGATAATGGTGAGCATCCAAATGGATGGTGCTAGGGAACTCGGAGCTGCGCTCACTAAGTAGGTTCTTCAGGGTATAAGGTTCAAGGAAGGATTGAAGGCCATTGTTGGTAAGAAGCTAAGGAGAAGATTGTGGTAGAGAGAAGTTAGAAAGGGATTAGAGGAGATGAGAATGAAAGAATTCTCATCCTGGAGGGACTTATAGAGAGATAGAAGTGAGGTAACATGAGAAGACGTGTCGTTTTGACTATTTAAAATGTTAACTACCCTATATAAATATAAACCCTAGATCAACATAGCTAGATAATTGAGGGCTCTTAGGCGCATGCGTCTAAGGGAAGTAAGTCTACGAGTATAATCAGGTTCCAGTGAACCACAAATGGTTAGTAGCTCCTTTAGCCAAGGAGGCTTCATGGGTACCAGAATACGCTCACCTCTTGGGAATGTCACGCCAAGAAGGGAGAAATAATGGTTCCTAGATGTAGAATGTCTAGGAGGATCCCTATTATAACCTTAAACCGCCAAGCTTGGGTGGAATATAGCTTCTAGGTGCATACGCCAGGGGTATTATTAGGCTCTCGTGAGCCACGAAATGAAATGGATAGCAGCTCTTTCGGTCAAAGAGGTTCCACGGATATTGACATATGCTCACCTCTTGGGAGCACCATGCCAAGAAGGGAGAAGTGATGGTTTATAGACATTAAAGCATCTAGGAGAACTCCTAAATTGTTCACTAACCCGCCAAGATAGGCGATGACATAGCTCCTAGGCACCTAGCGCCTAGGGAGTGGGTTAGAGACACTTAAAGCATGCCAAGGTGTTGAAGAAATCATCTCTTAGGCGCCAAAGGGCTAGGAGGTTCAAACCACATTGATCCACTAGATTAGTATCTAGAATGTCTCCTAGGCACATGGTGCCTAGGATGGTGGGTATATGCAAGGTAAAAATGCTAAGGTGGCTCCCTATGAGTCTTCTAGGCATTTAAGGGTCTAGGAGAATAGTTAAGGACGAGTAAATGGTACCTCCTAGGTTCTAGGAGCCTAGGGGGATGTTGTGGGAGCTACTTTATCCACCAAGGGTGATGGAAATGGGTGTCATAGGTGCTAGGCGCCTAAGGAAGGGTTTAGAAGACTTATAAAACTGCCAAGGAGGGTTTAAGGAGTACTCCTAGGCGCCAATTGCTTAGGAGGTAGTTTTAAAGACCTTAAAAAACACCACGTGTGGAGAATTGGAGCTCTCCTCGACAGGCGCCTAGGGAGTTATTTTAAGGACTACAAAAAACACCAAGGCACTTACTAGGGTATCTCCTAGGACCCAGAGCCTATGAGAAGGGTCACAGACGTAAAATTTCTGTAAAGGCCCAATTTTTGGTATGAAACGACTCGTATTTTTGGGATATATATGTCACCTCGAAAATAGGGATTGTAGGGGGCCCAAAAATAGGGGTCGACCCAATTAGCTCTAGACGGGTATAATTTGGATCGAGTTGGATCCGAATTATGGCATGGAAGTCTAAATAACAAAAATGATAAATTCCTACTAAGCCCAATACGACAAAGGCCTAAATACGATTAAATATGTACCGGAACCCTAACATTAAATAAGGAAATGAATCCGGTAGGTAAATCAGGTAATGATTCCTAGTCGTGGGGTGCAAGAAACAGAGAGATAAGGTAAGTAGAATTACCTAACATAATAGGATTCTAATTCCTAATAGGGATCTGAGACGCTAATCTACGCCTATATATAAAAAAAGGATTATTCTTCATAAATCAGGTACGCAATTCTAGCTCTAATTAAGAGAATTTATTCATATACGGATTACTTATTCTTGCACCAAAGTCCCTCCGATGGGACCACCCCCCACCGGTTTTTGCAGGTTTTCTGACGGACGTTTGAAGAGCTTGGAGATCTGCTTCGAACCTTCACAAGAGACGAGTATACTTATATTTAAGAGCTTTAGTTTGATCTGTAACATTTGGCGTGGTCTGTGGGAAACGGTAGAGAAAAGCTAAAAATCCATGGATGGTGGAAACAAAGATTTCAGTACCCCTAATCCTACAATCCAAGGAGCTCCTACACCATTCGCTGATCCACCCCAAGATCCGCCTCAACATACTCATTCTAGTGCACGAACTACTCAAACCAATAG
>JAUEJK010164567.1:0-10891 GCA_032274865.1 Eryngium alpinum
CTCGATTCTTAGGACTATGATAAATAACCTTTCATTCCTTTAGGATAGCTTACAAACCATCTTACTTCCATATGAGACTCCAAATTAGTTCCTATCTTATTCAGCCCGTATGCTAAACAACCCCGTATATGGAAACTAATAATCTAATCTTATGTGTCCCATTTGACACTAGATTGTTTATAATATATAATATCAGACAACGGTTAAATAATTCTCAATCAATAGTGGTTGGAAATATAATATACTTTAAATAAATAGTTCAGTATACCCTAATAATCTCCACTTATACTTAAGCTATTCTTTAATTATACTAGTGTTTATTACAGCTAATTGACTACAAAACTATGCGTTCATGCATCTGATGGCTCCACCTCTCAAAATAAAAATATACCCGGAGAATGAATTCCTCTTATCCCTATTTGTTTGGAAATCTGAATCGGTATATCCCAGAGGTAAAAAATCTGAGGACTTGTAAATTAACTTTTACTCCATAGTCCTACTGAAGTGCTTGAGTATAGTCTCTACTGCCTTCCAATGTTCCTATCCTGGGTTTGAGTGATATCTGTTAAACAAATTTACGGCCAAGCAAATATCAGGTCTCGTACATTGCATTGCATACATTAAGCTTCCACATGCTGAAGCATAAGGAACCGCTTTCATGCTCTCTATCTCGTCATATGTCTTAGGATACTATTCCTTTAATAGAGAAACTTCGTTCCTGAAAGGTACGTTACCCTTCCTAGAGTTCTACATGCTAAAACAAGCGAATACCATATTAATGTAGGCCTCCTCGAATATAGTTAACATCCTTTTCTCATGATCCTTTATAACTTTGATCCCGATGATGTGATCTGCTTCGCCTAAGTCCTTCATGTCAAATTATTTAGACTACCATACGTTTACAGCTGACAACATCTTATCATTGTTACAAATCAGTGAGATATTGTTTACATATAAATCAGTGAGATATTGTTTACATATAGCACTAGAAAAATCACAGTACTTCCTTCAGTTATTTTGCACACACACTATTTATTTATCATTAATCAAATAAATATAACCCGGATTATCTGATTCAGACAAATGTTCCAAAAGCTGCAGTGGATTCTCATCATGTTCACTAGAGACTAAGTTTAAGGACTCTCCCAAAAACATGAATCTAAAAGGTTGTCAAACAAGCTTCCCACGATGATGAGGCACCAATGTGGTATCAGTAACAGGTTATCCATTCATTTGTGATTGTTTTACTTTTACTATAGGCATTTACAGATTTTCTATCCCTACCACTTATTCCTCTAAAATGATACTACTTCTGGGTTTATGGTTCATTATATAGTCTTCCTCTAAGAATATGACATTGGTGCTAACAATGACATCCCGATCCTTAGGACTGTGATAAATAGCGTTTCATTCCTTTAGGATAGCTTACAAATAACCTTACTTCCATACGAGTTTCCAATTTAGTCATGTTCTTGTTCAACAAATGTACTGGTCAACTCCATATCCGAATATGTCTTATACTAGGCTTAAGCCTAGTCCATAACTCTGATGGAGGTTTAGGAACCAAACAGAAGGTACCAAGTTTAGAAAATAAGTTGTTGTTTCAAAAGCACCTTCCTAAAACAAAATAGGTAAATCCGAATAATTCATCATCAATCTAAAACTTTCCTAAAGAGTTCGGTTCCTCCTTTTTGCTACGCCATCCTGCCGAGTTGTGCCAGGTGCAGATAATTGGGATGTAATCCCATTCTCTGATAAGTCATCCTAAACTCTTCAAGAAAATATTCGCCACCACGATCTGATCATAGTGACTTGATATATTTTGCATGTCATTTTTCCATTTTCAGCCTTGTACTCGTCAAAGCACTCTGATTTACGATGTAACAAATAAATATATCCATGTCTAGAATAATTGTCAATAAAAGTTATAAACTATTCATAACCACTACTTGCTTGAACATTCATAGGTCCACAAAAATTAGAATGAATCAATTCCAACATTTCCTCGACTCTAATTCCCTTTGCCTTAAAGGGCGATTTGTCATCTAACCTTCCAAGTAGGATTCACAAACGAGAAATGGTCCACCTGTAATGAGTCTAAAGGTTCATCAGCTACTAGTCTTTAAATCATCTTTAAGTTAATATGACTGAATTCTGAAGTGCCAAAGATATGTATGATTCATTGTTAGAAGGTTCGTTTCTTTTAAGTAAGTTAGAAGATGTATTATTAATTTCCCTTGTTTGCAGTTTTGGTTGAATAGGATTAATGATATATAAATTATCTTGTACTGTACCAGAACATGTAACCCGTTTATTCATCATAATTGTAACATCATCATCCAAACAAACATTATAACTATCCATAGCAAATTTAGAAACTGAAATCAATTTCTTCTAGGTACATAAAGACAATTGTCCAAAACCAAAGTCCAATCACTACCAAAAGATAAATAAATAACTCTAACTGCAATTGGTGCTACTTTCGTAGCATCTTCCAAGAATACATTTATCTCCATATCTCTAAGCAGTCTGGTTTCCTGGAACCTCTGTAATATATTACAAACATGGTCAGTGGATCTCGTATCTACTTACTAGGTGTCCATAGATGACATTACTAAAAATGTTTCAATAACTAGAGAAAGAGACATACCATTATCGTTCTACTTCATTAGAAGCGGACAATCCATTTTCTACTAACTTGACTACTTACCCTTAAACTTTTCAACACCACCCTGAACTCCCACTGCTTTAGCCTTCTATGCCAGGGCCTTTTCCTTCTTCGTATTGCCTTTCGGCTTAGATGAAGAACCTTTCTCAGCCACATTAACCTGAACTTTTTGTTGTAATAGTCCTTTCAGTTGCCTGTAGTTTTGTCAGCATTTCTACGAGACTATACACCTTAGGTTCAAGGTGTAACTCAGGCAAAACTACTCAAAACTTTTAGACAGACTCATAAGGATGATATCGACCTGGGTTTACCATTAATATCAACAACAAGGAGCTACATCTCATTTATATGAGATATAATCTTCAGAATATGATCCCTTACACGTGTACTTTCAACCATCTCAGAGTTCATTAAGCCTTTCAAATCAACTTGCCTAGTTGCCCTATTCGATCTCCGAACATCTTCTTGAGATTAAAGAGCATATCCGAAGTTATGGCCATAGCTTAATGTTGATGTTACAATACACCTGACATTAAAGCCACTATATAGCATCGTGATATCTCATCAGCCTTTGTTAGCCTTCTAACTCCTTCTCTGCATCAGTGGATACAGTAACTGCAACAGGCTTGGGTTCAGTAGTGCAAAACTTGTACTCCTCAAAAGGCACCACTAAGTCTACATTTCTTTTCCAATCAATATAGTTTTATCTGGTATGTTTGTTATCTTCAAGTGTGGTATAAAAGGATTAAAACTTATTTGATTGTATATGAGAATCATAAATAGATATACATCATATAAACCTAAAATAATCACATGTAATAAAACTAAACACATTGAATTCTCAAACAAGTTTAATTTTAAAACACTTAATATTTAAACACCACGAGTTTCTGGTATGCCACATTTGGTGATCATATATACCCCTCCCCTCATATTCACATAAATATTAATTCAGTCCTATTATAAAATAGTACACCACGTTAGGTGATCATATATATTACCTTTCATAGCTAAGTGCATACCATTATGTGAAACTTAAATTACTTGCATGAATTATATGAAACTTGGTACGTCACGTATGGGTGATATATATATACCTTTCAATATTCATGACTTTATTTAAGAAGTTTGTCTTGATAATCCATAATATTTAAAATATCATAAATAGTACGCCATGTTGGTTGACATATATACCATCCATATTCCTCCAAAATGTTATATTATGTACAAACAATAATGGAGACTATTAGATTTAGTACCAAATTAATTCCCTCTCCCACTTAGAATTTTAAAACGAGGATTTTTACTAATCATGGGCAACCCTATGTTGTTCTAATCATGCTTAACATGCATTAAAAAATACACATATAATATAACAAAATATAGCAATTGATCAAAGCATAAAAAATCCTATGTCCATGTCGTTCTAATCATGCATAAACATTAGGCACATAATTAGTAATTAAGCATGGCAATTTTTTATAGAAATAATTAAAGAATTAAAAATAGTAGAAAAATAGACAAAAAATTAAAATTTATCCACTATTATGACCTAAAAAATAGCTTAAAATTCCTCCATTAAAAAGTTGGAAGCCTTTTTCGAGGCTTAAGGGACCCCAAATCGTCCAGGAGCGACGTAGGTCAGGAGCATAGCTACTAAGTTTTATTCGTGAGATTTTTTCCTTTTCGAAAAGGTATTATAGGTCAAAATTGGACATCGTGAACTCGAAATATGCCAAAACCTCCATGCTGCAGAATTCTAAACAATTTGCTTCAAAGTTCACCAGCAGTCACACAGCAGAAGCTTTCTTCATGGTTCTTGTAATCTTGCTTTTTCATGGATAATCTCGATCATAACAATTACAATTTGGAAAATTGTAATACAAATCGAATTTAAAAATCTATTCTAACAGGAACAACAGTCCAGATTATAATTCCAAAAATAAATATAAAAATTAAAATCATTTACATGATTACAAATAGTCGTGGAACATCAATCCTAGATGACAATTAACCACGGTAAACAGTGGGATCCGACACAGAAAATAACCATTCGTGGGATCTCAAACCATAATTTACAAATTGGCCATTATAGTGGATCTATGCAACCTGCATAATTAGAATATATAATAATACTACTACACATATAGATTAATTTAAATTACGATATGGAAGAATTAATCAAACACAAAACACTAAATCCCTACACCTCGGGATCTTAATGCCAATTGTTGGTTCCATAGATCTATATTGTGTTTAACATTTTTATTATAAAGTAAAGAATATAAGAATACCTGAATCCACAATCTTCTAATGTATTCCTTTACTCCCTTGAACGAAGTGTGACCTCCGATCTACCATCTCCAAGCAGAACCCTTAGGTAAACTTTTTTCCAAAACAGTCAGCATATTCTGAACCCAGAAACATACAGTTTAGACTCTCAAATCTGAACTCCACCATTTAGAATTTATATTAATCTTCTGTGAAGCTACTCTCCAAAAATTAAAAAAATCTGACCATCCAAACTACGGGAATCGTAAATCTAAGGTTATTGTGCTGTGTTGATGGATACCTATTACTAATTAAAAATAAGTCTTAAACAAAGGTATACCTGACTCTCGTAATGGTCTGAAGCAGATCTCCTCAAGTTCCTAGAGCTTTCTCCAGAAAACCTACAAAAACCGGTGGGGGGTGGTCCTACCGGAGGGACTCGCGTGCAAGAATAAGTAATCTGGATATGAGTAAAATCTCTTAATTAGAACTAAAATTGCGTACCTGATTATAAAGATTAATCCCCTTTATATAGGTATAGATTAGGGTTTCATATCCCTATTAGGAATTAGAATCCTATTATATTTATAATTCTCTTTACCTTATCTATACTTTCTTGCACCCTAAGACTAAGAATGATTACCTGATTTACCTACCAGATTCATTCCCTTATTTAATATTAGGGTTTCTGCTCCTCCTCACTAATTATTAGCCGTATTGGGCTTAGAAGGAAATTTATTCCTTTTATAATTTGAACTTCCTCGCCCTAATTCAGATCCAGACTAATCCAAATTGTACCCGTCCAAGGCTTATTGGGTCGATCCCTATTTTTGGCCCCCTACATTTGGCCCCTTATTTTCGGGGTGATTTATCCCCCAGAAATATGATTCGTTTCATATAAAAAAATTGGGCCTTTACATAAAATTTTCATCCCCTGACCCATCTCCTAGGCTTTAGCGCCGAAAGGATACACTAGCAAGCCCACCTGGCATTTTTTGTAGTCTTCAAAACTCCTTCCTAGGCGTCCAGTGGCTAGGAGAGCTTCAATCACCACACTTAGATCTCTTTGGCATTTCTATTGCCCATTTGGATCTCTTCTAGGCATTTTAATGCCTAGCAGATGTATTACCGTGGGGTTTAACTTATTACCGTGGGGTTTTACTTATTACTGTGGGGTTATAGCGCCTAAGAGAGTCCCTTTTCGCCTCATTGGCATTTTTGAAGGTTCTCATGGGATGCCCCTAGGCGCTTGGCGCCTAAGAGAGACCTTACAATCGTATTTGGGCGGTTTTTAGGGTCACAACACACCTTTCTAGGCTCTAGGC
Source organism: Eryngium alpinum (assembly GCA_032274865.1). NCBI lineage: Eukaryota > Viridiplantae > Streptophyta > Magnoliopsida > Apiales > Apiaceae > Eryngium > Eryngium alpinum. The sequence continues at coordinate 6,265 of JAUEJK010164567.1, forward strand.
GCGTAGGAGGCTTATACTTACCATACCTTGGCATTTTGCTAAGGGTTTGAAGCTCTTTCCTATGCGCGAGGAACCCAGGAGTTATGTCTTCACCTATATTGTCGTTTTGATGAATGATCTAAGAGTCAACCTAGGTATTATTCGTCTAGGAACTCTTATTTTGCCTCTCTCGGAGGTCTAATGATCATTCTAAGGATTCCTCTAGACCTTTTGACGCCTAGGAACCCTCACTTCTCCCTTCTTGGTTTGGTACACCTAAGAGGTGAGTATATTTTGATATCCATGGAGCCTCCTTAACCAAAGGAGCCGCTATCCATTTCGTTTTCTAGCTCACCAGAGCCAAATAATACCCCTGGACGCATGTGCCTAGAAGCTATACTCCACACAACCTTGGTGTTTAAGGTTATAATAGGGATCCTCCTAAACATTTAACGTCTAGGAACCCTTACTTCTCCCTTCTTGGTGTGATATTCCCAAGAGGTTAGCGTAATTTGGCATCCATAGAGCCTCCTTGGCCAAAGGAGCCGCTATCCATTTTATTTTTTGGTTTTGAGTAGACTCGTAGACTTACTTTATCTAAGAGTCCATTCTATCCTCACTTTGGCAGTGTAAGGAGTAAATGAGAGCTTCCCCTAGGTGCATGCGCCTAAGAGCCCTTAGTTACCTGATCGTGTTGGTCTAAAGCTTGTATGTTGCCTTTCCCGGTATATGGAATTACCTCCCTTGACTTCATGCGTCAATTGATCTTTCCCATAATCTACTTGAAGACCCGTGACCTACTCCTATTTCCTATATAAGGAGGTCTTTCTCCTTATTTTAATTCACTGCACTCTCATTCTCTCAAGCATTTCTTCTCACTAAGCTTTACATTTCTCTCTAAAATTTTCCTCACCACATGGTTTCTTGAATAATTCCTCTAGTTCATTCCTCTCGCACCAACTTGAGCGATATTCCCCATCTCCCTCACTCCAGAAGAGGTTGAGCAATTGGCTCGGGCCTTTGATATCAAGGGCGACTTTGAAGTAGTCATACCTTCTCCCGATGATCGTGAATGCAAATGGAACGGGTGTTTCTGTGTCTTTCGGCGTGGCTCGCGATGGGCCTGCCAAATAATTAAAGTTGAGCCTTTACGAAATTGATGCCGTGAAGATCCTGTAGAAAGGAGGATCTTCACTTCACTATATGTCTGTTCTTGGGATGGATAAGTATCAAGAGCTTGGACTTTGCAGCCTTTCTCCCGGGTGGTAAGAGTCGTCTACCATAATATTTTAACCTATCTCTTTGCATTACTTGTAATAGGTTTGACTTTTTCCTTCTTCTTTTGCAGCCCTGGATCTCGCAAAACCTATGCTTCAAAAGTGGGAAACCAGGTCGGGGACTCCTCTTCCTTCCTCCATAAAGGCCCGCCGCCACCGAAATGCTTCCTAGTCTACCTCTCCTAAAGAGGATGCCATTTTCTCCGGTAATTAGGGAATTCGAGCTAAGGATTCGATTATGGGCCATCCCATGCTCGCCCAGGAGTGGTCGGAGGGGTCTATCACTCCTCTCGACACGAGTACCATGGAGTCTTGGACTCCATCAGAGATTAATGTCCTAGGGGCTCAATCCTTGGCAGAGGTATATTTCCTATTTAGAAAATTTGCTTGAACGACATACTCAATGAGATATGACTTTCTTGTTGTTTTCCTTCTAACGTAGTTAAAATGCTACTTCCAGGCCCGCGTTCACCATATGAACAATATGTGTGCAGCTTCCGCCCAGAAGGACTTTAGGGCGGCTGAATTAAGGGCTTAAATCTCAATTGCTTCAGGCCAATGTGGTAGAATTCTTCAAGAAAAGAAGGACTTGGAAGAAGAAGGGAGTCGTCTTCGCCGGTAGGTAAGAGGTTACCATACTTAGGTGATCCGGGACTTCCTTTCTTCGGATGAGTACCAGTAAAGGAAGCAGGCTATAGCTGCTAGGACGCGCCCCCGGATGTACAACAGCTGATGGGATGCCGTTATGGATACCCTTCATGAACAGCTACCCACACCAATTGATCTTTCCTCTATAAGCTATCCAGTAGAAAGAGATAATTCCCCATCCGATAGAGAATATGACGCTCAATAGTCATAGGCGTTATGTACTTTCCTTTTTATCCCTTGAACCCAAAATTTGCATAATAAAATTTCTTTTCAGAAGTCTCAAAGTTTTGAAATCCAAATGGTTTCTCTTATTCATATAAATGCTCCAAAAGATAATAACCTACTAATACCAGTACTTAAATATCCAATACTATATCGTCTTCATGACCCTTCTTAATAAACTGATAAAAAGATTACGCACTTTACTCGTGTGCCTGACATCCTTCCTCTTTGGATAGGAAAAGATCCTCACTTGAACACCACTTGTTATCTCCAAAGGCCTCCACAAAACTTCGCTTCAGGTCCCGGTAACAACAGACTTCTTCCTCTAGTAGCTTCTCATACCACCTATAAGCTGACTTCTCCAAAGTTAATCGAAGTACCTTACACTTGAGGTCTTCAGATATTTCTGGTCCCAGACTTTGAGATAGCTCCTGCAGGTGGAGTATTTGATCTGTCATCCCATCATAATAAGACAGATGACTGGTATCAAAGTCTTCAGATAGCTTCATGGCTTGAATCCTCTTGGTGAATGGGCTACATAGTTCCTAGGTTCCTTCTATGTAACGCTTGGTATGAGATGCCCTCATTCTTGGAAACTCTCTATCTCTGTCATGGACGGATTGTAGTTTCCTTTCCTGATTGTCTAAAGTATATTCTTGAACCTCTTCTATTCCATCTAGTGTGGGCTAACTTACTATAACTTTCTCTTGAGAAACCATGGCCTTGAACTCCCGTAGCATTGGCCTTCCCAATAGAGCAGTGTAGGTTGATCGCACCTTCTCAACTATGAAGGTGACCGTCTGAGTAACACGATAAGAAGACGTCCTTAAAGTGACAGCCAAGGGAATTCTCCCCTCTATCCAAACATCCCGCTTTTCCCTCGTCCACGAAGACTCCGTTCAACTCCATACTAGCTATCTGGACCTTGATCGTCCAAGGCTCCCCCATTCAAGGTATAGTCCTTTGATCCCCTTGCCTTCAAGAATCCATCTTGTCATGGTCATCTAAGTATAATACCTGCACCCCAGGGCTCCATTCCTAATTGCCTCTACTGAACAAGCTCTTCCAATCTTCTGGTCTCCTGGATGAGTGCCTATTCCATTCTTTGTAGGAAATTTTACCTTTAGGTGAAAGGTTAAGGCCACGGCTTTGAACTGATGTAAGGCCAGTCTTCCTAATATTGCATTACAGGTTGATGGAGCTTTCACCGCCATAAAGTTCACCATCTACACTGCTTCAGTAGAGCCTTGTCCTAGAGTGACGGGGAGCTTTATAGTTCCTTCGATTAGGACTTCTAATCCGTTGAACCCAAAGATTGATATAGAAGATGGAGTTAGTTGACATTCTTAATATCCCATCTTCAAAAAGACTCTGTGAAAGAGAACATCCACGGATGCTCCTATATCTACCAACACCTTCATTACTGGAGTGTTGCCTATCACATGCATGATAACTAGAGGATCTTCATGTGGATGTTGAATCCCCTCCATATGCTTGTCATCAAAAGAAATTACTTGCTCAATACGAGCTCTCCTGCTATGTTCCCCTATGTTCAAAACCTCCCGAATATAAGCCTTCTGCGGCCGATGGCTAGTTTCATACACACTGGATCCTCCCTCTATGACCATGATGGGTGCCCCTCGAGCTTGGCCTCCTCCCTAGGGATTGGAACCTCGATCCTTAGCCTCTCCTCCCAACGTATCCCTCTTCACATACCTCACTAAGCGTCCCTTCTTGATCAGGAAGTCAATCTTGTCTTTGAGATTGCGACAGTCCTCAGTATCATTACCATAGTCTTTGTGCAACCGACAATAATAATTCTTCTTCATTTCAGCCGGGTCTGACTTGATCTCTAGCGGCCACTTGACAAACGGTTCCTTCTCAATCTCCATAAGTATCTGACTCCTGTTAGTGATCAATGGAGAGTAAGTTGTCCCTCTTCTCTCTAACCTTTTAGACGACACCTCTAATTTAGATTTCTTCTGGTCCATCTCAAAACTCTCAGACTCTTTGCGCTTCTTCCCCTCGTCTGGATTGACGATCTTCTTCAATATCTCCTCAGTAGAAATGTATTTTCCAGTACGGTCCTGTAACTCCTCAGCACGGTCTTGTAACTCCTGCATATTGTAACTATGTTAATTAAGGGCTCTGAATTCATAGCATGTGTCCTCCCGCTGATGAACTGACTGGTAACTTATACGCAAGGTTAGAGGAAGACACCACTGACCTAGGTGGTAAACTTGAATACCACCTCTGAGCATTTTCTTCTAGGGTGGCGGGGAAGGCTCGACACTTGGCAGTGTCATCGATAGTTGCAGCAACAGGGAATCATTGAAAGAACCAATATGAGCATTGAGATTGATAGGAATTAAATTCTTATTAATTTCCTTCTTTTAAGTGTTTTGAAATTCAACTTAATCGAAATTCAATCCTAGTCGATTAGGATAAACACATCCTCTCTACTAGGATTAACTAAGACTTATAAAGTCAAACTCGGTCAA